>CM076083.1:24122500-24227500 GCA_038088235.1 Zacco platypus | reverse complement strand
GATCACGGTTCAGGTACGCTCGTGGGGAACACAGAGACCGAATGGTGGTAGGAATTTAAGAAAAAGAACTGTCCCAAAAGTTGAAGCCTGCAAGAACCCGCCAGTCAGAGGAAGTGAAAGCGCAAGCAAGCAAGAAGAGGTTACATGCGCCATTCAAGAGGTAACACACGAATGACACACACTTTGGAAGAAACACGCTTCAAGGCTAAAGTATAAACAACGTTCCAAGGACAAAGAATGATGTCCTGAAGTCCTCATGCAACAGATGTTGGAAAACAGGGCACTAGGAAAAGAAGTAAAGAGGTGAGAGAAAGAGATTGTGTGTGATTATCACTTTCTGGGCTCAGTTGTTAGCAAAACTTCATACAATGATTGGACTGTGCAACTACAGACTGGTAGTACATCGGTTAGCTTTAAAATTAACACCGGTACCGGCATGTGCATTATGACTGAAGAAACATTTAGAATGCTCAATCTGAGAAAAAACTGTACTGAATAGCCCAGGTGCACCTCTGGACTGTATCTGCCAGTTTACATCACACAAAGAATTCAAAAACAACCGGTACTCGTTCGAACTGTTTGTTAACAAAGGGGGGACTGCTAGTAACCTATTAGCAAATCAGTAGCTGAGCAGACGGGGCTGGTAAAAAGAATTTAGAAGGTACACAGTGCTGTAATGAAGGTTGGCTTACTGAAAACACAGCCAGTGAAGATTTCATTACAAGAGAATGCACAGCCCTACGCAGTATATGCCGCACACAGGATCCCAATTCCCCTCATGAAACCTGTGAAGGAAGAACTCGACAGGATGGAAGCTGAGGGCATCAGAAAGGGACCGAGCCCATGGAGGGGTGTGCACCGATAGTGCCAGCTCCCAAGAAGTCTGGACAGGTTTATATATGTGTCGACCTCAGGAAGTTGAACAAAGCTGTCAAGAGAGAAAAGGTTTGTCTTACCCACCACAGAGGAGATCACAGCAAAGCAGAATGACGCAACAGTTTTTTTCTCATTGGATGCATTATTACTCCATTCACAAGGTACAGTACGCCTACAATTTGGAATTTCCAGCTCTCCTGAGAATTTCCAAAGGAAAATGATGGAAATTCTAGAAGGCCTGGAAGAGGTGGACGTTTACATGGATAATATTATAGTCCAAGAAAGAGACTTCTTTCCTATGAGAAACGAACTGTCAGTTCAAGATGGGATTGTCACCAGAGGCAATAGAATGGTCATACCCAATTCCCAATACACAATAGGGTTGAGATGAAATCATAGATTGCATACATGGACATCAGGGTCTGAGCAAATGCTGGGAAAGAGTCTCTCAGTATGGTGGCCCGGCATTTCGTCCCAAACTAAGTCTTATCTTGTCAGTCCTGTCAAGAAATGAGAAGAGCTCAGCTCAGATAACTACAGATCTCCAAGCCACTTCCTGAAAGGCCTTGTGGGAATACAACAAACAGACCTACCTCGTCATCTCAGACTAAAACTCTTTTTCTGGAGGTACTACTCATGTCCACAACTACCAGTACACAGGTAGCGCAAAAACTGAAGGCCATTTTTGCCAGCAAAGGTATAGCTGAGGAGGTGGTCAGCTACATCCGGCTATAATTCACCAGCACGGAATTTAGAGAACTGGCTCGTGAACTAGATTGTAAACACATAACCTCCAGCCCATATCACCCACAAGGGAATGAGCATGCTGAAAGAGCCGTGCAAACAGCTAAGAGAATCCTAAAGCAAAAAGACCGGCTCCTAGCACTCATGTGGTACAGATCCACTCCATGCAGCAGTGGAGGTGCAAGTTCAGCAGAACTCTTGATGGCTTGCAAGATTCGAACAACCTTACCTACCCTTGACAGAAATTTGTTACCTAAATGGCTGAACACAAATGAAATCAGAAAAGCTTACTAAACAAGCTTACTACTGCAACCAGCATCACGGTGTGGAAACCCTACCTTTCCTATATCCTGGGGATCAAGTCCTTACCAAATTGGACTCTCAAAAATCCAGGGTAACGAAAGAAGTTTTGACAAAGTGGAGTGTCATACCACAATCTTATCTGGTGGAAACAGAGCAAGGGGGTAAGTTGCGAAATAACCACCAATAACAAAGTCTGTAAATACCTCACTGCAAGAGTGACCACACTGACAAAAACCCAAATTGCTGACAAATCACTCGACAAAACACAAGATGTTCGACCTGATATGAATGAGGTCTGGCAGGATTAGCAGACCACTGCAAAGTCTGGACCTATAAATGATGAGGGAGAGGAAGAAAGAAAGATAAGAAACAGAAATGCATGGTATAGTTACCTTGAGAAATGTTGAGAGATGTTGACTGCAGAGTTCTGCTAACAAATTAAATTATTCCTAGTTAATACTGGTTCATTTGAGACAGTGTAAGGTCTACATATGGGAAGGAAAGTCTTATGATTAAAAGTTACAAGTATGCTTGAAGCAACACAATGAAACAGCCATCACAAAGCTCAAACAAACCGATTTCCAAAAGGGTAATTGAATGAGGATTAGTTATGTCTGCAGGTATAACATAACGGGACAGTGAGATGGACAGAGTTTTGAGTGTTTAGTGTGTGTGGCTCTGCTGCTGAACAGTTGTTAACAGTTCACTGAAAGATTCAGTAAAAGTTCAAAGAACGAAATGAAGACTGGACACTGGATACTTCTGCAACACATACGAGGGTTTATTACATTACTATACTGCATAAAGATCTGGTTACCAAATGGGTGTAGTTTTAATTTATAAACAATTGTCTAGTATATTATCTATCACTGTTGTGCCCTTAAGCAAGACGTCAGGTTGGCCCTATAATAAGTGTTACACTGCAAAATCCAACAGTGATTTTAACTGATACTTTTTAGTTAACTTGAGTACCACTTTGTCAAGCAAAAAAAAAAAGTTTTGACGCTGGGCTATTCTTAATAGACTTTTCCCTCATTTCCTCCACTTCTGCAGTTATCTTTCTCTGTTTGAATTCACTGATTTGAAGTCATCTTAAATGTTTAATTGTCAATTCAACTGAAAAATTTGAGAGAACATCACATAAGCTGACTTCATAAATTGACATTGAATTTCCTAAAATGTTTTATTTTGAACTCACCATTATGGTGGATGGTGTTTCCTTTGCTTGGGCACTTCATTTATATTCTTGTAAATCTGATTTGATGCAGTGATGCAACATGAAATCACAGTTCATATATTCATATGCAACTGAACTTCACAATTCATATGTGTAATTATATATATGAATAACATGACCATCTCATTTTATGCCAAAAATGATCATTTATTAAGTTAATAGTAGCACATATAAACACACAAACAGTTGGTGAAACTTTTAAGTGGGTTGATGCAATTCTTCTAAATTTGTGACAATATTTTGTAATTGACTAAACTTGTGTCACACAGACTTCAACATTCAGCTTGCTAAACACAACAATGGTAACAACTAAATTTTATTTGAAGTAAATTATCAAGTACACTCTACAGTTCTTTTTAGTCACTAGAACTCATGAGTAAAGTCAACTATACTTACTAAGCTTTGGTCAGTACAACATACTATTCCTATTTCCTTTACTTAGTTTTTTTTTAAAGCAATCGGTTTGCATGTTTTTTTTTAAGTAAGTCTAACTAATTAGATTTTACAGCGTAGTGACAAATTATTAGACACATTTGGATTTTATTTGATTGTCCTTTATTTATTGCCCATTTAAACTTCCAGCAGAAATATTTGCATTGTCAGTATGTTAAAAATCAGAATTTATAGCATGACATTGTTGAAATCTTAATTCTAATTGGTTGACACTCATTCCACAAGCTTTTTGCATAATATTAGGCATTTGGGGTGCACAATATTGAAGAAAAATGCGATATGCGTTTATGGTTTCAGGTAGGCCTACATTAGGTTTATCAACAGAAATTGAATAATCAAATGTAAAAAATAAAACACTGCTTAGTCTTTACAGTATGAATTAAACATATACCGATTCTTATTAAAGCAAAAAAACACACATACAAACAAACATATACACATATACACATATACACGTATATATATACACACACACACATACATATATATATATATATACACATATACACATATACACGTATATATATATATATACAGCACTTTATCCAAGCATCGTTGCTTATTTTGTTTACTGTAACATGACATCTCAATGTTTCTGTTATTAGTGTCATTAAAGCCCTTGAGGGCTCAGGGTTCCTGTGTTTGACATCTGCAGACACCAACTGAGAATGGGTGGATCTCGCACACACACACACACACACACCCACCCTAGCACAACAATCATCATCATCACCATCAGTGGTTCCTTTATTCTATCCACATACGACCAGGCCAATGAAAATTGTAAGACTGTGAAAACTGTAAGAAAAGTCTAGAATTTTCCTGATATCCCTTCACTCCCATATAGCCTTTATATAATACAGCTGCTAAGAGCTCAATCAATGAGGCTTCCGCCCACCATACATCAGGCCACTCAATAAAGGAGCTGAACAGTCGCAAAAGAGAAATATTTTTTTTAAAATTACTTCTTTTTCATTCTCCTTCTCGCTTTCTCACCCCCTCACTTCAATCTACGCACAGGCTGGCGCTCCAGTTTGCCATTCCAGCTTTACTCTGCCCTGGCAGCGGTGCCAGCATGGAGAATCGGTCGCATGCCAATTAAACCTGGCGTTCGTTCCTTCTCTCCCTCTCGCCGTCTTTCTAATCTTTCTCATTTTTGAGACATTACAGTGGAGGACGTATCCACACACACACACCTCATCCAGTCTTCAGCCAAGGCGGTGCTCCCACCAGCCTCGGCGTTCCCGCTTCCTGAAATCTAGATAATGAGAGAGAATGGCTTTCACTGCTAATGACTATCTGGCAGCTGATGTCTGTCACAGCCTTGGCAGAGCAGTTTGAGCTGACTGAGAGGGAAGTGAAGCCCAGGGCTTCCTGTTAGAACAGGATATACACGCCAGAGAGACACTACGAGCACCTGCGTCTCTCGGCTGAGGAGTACAGGTTTTCATCTGAAGATCTGGGGCTAGAGTATCATGGCTGCTGACTGTGGCTCCGTGTATATTCTTTTAAAACAGATTATTTAAATGTACGCCCGAAGGCGACGATTTTTTTTCCCATTATATTGAGCACACAGCACAGACAGCTTTCCTCTGAACTAAAAGTGAATTGTGACTGTAGCTAGTATGAAGGATTAAGACAGGCTGAGTTAGTTTTTCTTACTCACCACATTCCTTCACCTTCAGTTTTTGATTCCTGTGTCTTAGAGTGTACTCACACTAGGCACGGTTGCCTTGAACCGAGCCCGAGAGCGACTGTCCCCTATCCTCACTCCCTTGCTGGCCTACACTTGCACTTAACGTTCCAGGCCGGAGCATGCTTACGTCTTATACGATGGGACTTTTTATATGGAAGAAAAGCACTTTCGCTAAGATACTTCCTAATACATTTATAATTTATGCTGAGCAGCGATTTTCACTTGACTGGCGTCAATGGAGTAATTTGCAGCTTTACTCGCAAGCTACAATTCATTTTCATCAATAAGGTAAGAATCAGACCCGTTATAAACCCAAATACACTCAAATTAATTACATTAATTGAAAAGTGTACTATGCAAGTAGTAATAAAGATGTTTGCCATCATAATAATGACAGTAGCACACAAGAAAGTAGTCACTGTTCCGTGCAGCATGTGTGCCACGCTCGAGCACAACGGAACCGCGCTCTGGCCCACCTCTTCCAGACGGGCCAGGAACGGCTAAACGAACCGCGCCCCGTCACAGAACGAAGCGATCACACTAGTCAAACGAACCGGGCTTTGGGGGTCAAACGCTTGGGCAGAGTTCAGAGAGCGAGTGAGTACACGCTTAATCATCTGTGACACTCCTATATGAATTTCTCCAGCCAGTGTCAAAAGACAATAAGGAAATAAGGGAAGTCTAAACTCTGTTACTCAAAGAAATAAAGCCTAACATACAGTGTGATAAAGTTTTAAGATTTTGAAGAAACATTACAATTCTTACATATGCACAGTATCAGTTTGCACAAAAATCAGCACAACTTCTTTCAACGTTGGTAATAATATTAAATGTTCTTGAGCATCAAATCATCATATCAGAATGATTTCTGAAGGATCATGTGACTCTGAAGACTGGAGTAATGATGCTGAAAATTCAGCTTTGCCATCACAGGAATAAATTACAATATAAAATATATAAAAATAATAAACAGCTATTGTAAATTGTAAAAATATATTTCACGACATTGCTGTTTTTACTGATCTAGTGAATCCAGCCTTAGGCCACGTACACACTGTAAAGTTTCAGGAGTGACAAAAACTGGGAATGAATCACCTAAATTATAGTTTCATCACTATCTTAGCTCATAAAGCAACATTTGGTTTTGTTTTCAATATAAAGCATTTCAAGTTATTTAGATTTATTTTGGGCTTATCAATACTCTATTTTGTAAATGTGGTTGTCACTACCTGGAATTTTCTCGAGTTAATTTGATTGTGGAATGTGGTTGTCACTCCTATAAATTACTGATCTGAGTCTGTACAGAACAGGATTAAACACCAAAATGTGAACTGGCAACCAGATTTAGCTGGAGTGTGTATGTGGCCTTAATGTGCATAGCAGACTTTAAAAAAAGCATAAAAAGTCTTACTCTCCCGTGAATCACTTCTTTCTGAACCAATTGACAAAACAGAATGTGACTTTGCAAAGCTACATAATGAGAACTTTAGGTAAGCACCTCAGTGCTGTCTTGTCTCACTTGGTTGTAGAGCTGTGTTCAAAATGCAATGTGACATAAAAACAGCGAGTATTTTGTCACACTACACCACTACTTGTTAGGAAGCAGCTTGTTACAGGAAAACCTACAGTTTTGAAACAGCTGAGCTGTCATGCTAAAAAAAAAAAAAATGTAGTTAAAGGAATACTCGATCCAAAAATAAAAATGTTCTCATTTACTCGTGTCATTACAGATGTATCCACACAACCCCAGTCGATGAATCAATGTCTTCTAAAGTAAAACGATAAGTGTGTGTGAGAAAAATACTAATATTTTAAATCATGCAAATATATACCGACAGTTCAGAAGACACTGATTCCTCAACTGGGGTGGATTGGATTACTGCCAAGCTCACTTTGTGTGGATTTTGAAGCGTCAACTATGAGGGATCTCATCTTCTTTAGGACTCACAGAAATGGATGTTTTTTTTTCACAGAAGAAAGTAAGTAATTTATACATCTGGGTGGGATGGCATAAGGGGGTCTACATAGTGATAAAATTTTCATTTTTGAGTTGAGCATGCCTATAAGAGTCAACATGGACAATTCTTATTTTTTATGAAATATTGTAGTATTTATTAAATGATTAATCTGTGGACACTATTTTAAAAAAAATCATCTATCCTTATAACTCTTAAACAAAGTAACTTCCCCTCCTTCCTCTATTGCTTCTCTGCTGATGTGTTTACTGGTGTGAGAACGGAGCAACCTGTCACTCACATGGCATCACAGCAAAAGCAACAATCCAATCAATTCCCAATGGAATAAATCAAGTCCCACCATACATTTGGTCTTGTTCAAGAAGATAGGGAAGAAATACAATATGAAAGAAGACACTATCGCAACTTCTGTTTCATGCCAAGTTGCCAACTTTAAGTGGTGCTATTTAGATACTCCCCAACAATAATTGCAGCACGAGGCCAGCCACCAATTCAATATGGGCCTTTGTTATACAAATCAAGACCCAGTAAATTTGTCAAATTTGTCTTTGGAAAGTTAATTGAGGCCTGAACACACCATCCCTTCAGCACTGTGTGTGATCTCACACTGAACGAGAGATGCTCACAGAGAAGAAGAAACCTTTTATCTTGCCTCTCATCCACTAAAACGAGTAATTCTCACTCAAGCTCACGAACATTATAAAGTCAAATAACAGAACAACAAAGATATATAGAGAGAGAGAGAGAGAGGTGAACACAGGAGGGGAGCTCGAGCGCTGGTAGACAGGCAGCGAACGCTCACTTTTTTCAACAGGAGATACGAGTGATTGTTCACAAAGAAAAAAGATATTTGATTTTCACCTTTCCTGCCTGTGGTAATGGGAGTTATGCAAGTGAGTAGGGCCAGCCTACGCGCTAAATAAAAATACCACGGCCCGCTGAGCGCTACGCTGAGCTGACTTACAGAGATGCAGGGATGAGGTCAGTGAGTCAGCCGTCAATCCACAGCTGTCCTCAACTTCTCCTCTTTCTCACACACACACACAGGCCTCCTCCTCCTCCTCTGTGCTGCGGCTCGCAGCTAACCACACTTCGCGTGCTGTAAACATGGTGTAGAGTACTAGCTCTGTGCCCTGCACTGGATGATGCCGTTTACAAACCTGATAAAAAATAAATATGAATAATATGAGGTCGACAGAATGGCGATCAAGTGCGATATCAGCAGTTTGAATGAGGTTACGTATTAACTGTGCCGTACTGTAAGCACATAAAACAATTTAGTAAACTAAAATGTGTATGACACACCAAATAATATTTTACTGGTGTTCTCAGCTTGTTTCACCAGCAACACTTAGCCAGATTAAGAGTGCAGGTTGGCCAGCATTTTTGATATTGGACAATATGGCTGTGCTGGTCCATCATCTAAACCAGCACCAAATCATCATTGACCAGCATTAAGCAATTCAAACCAACATAAACCAGCAAGGAGCAGCATTTAAATTCATCCTTGTCTTTTTTCTTTCTTTATTTCTTTCTTTTTCCAGCAGGGGTATCTCAAAACTTTCTAAGCAACATAAAAAGCATTTGTTGGGCTTTATAGGAGAGTTTGATTTAATAAGCAGTGTATGCTATAGCTGAAATGACTTGAGACCAGTGGTGGGAGTAACGTCTTACAAGAAAACAAGAAATGACTCTAATATTTGACTATGAATATGAATTCAAATAAAGCTTTGTTTGTCACCAACGGTGATAACATTTTACAAATTTTGGGGTGAAAGTTGTGATTAATTTACTTCCAATCTGGACTACTTTTTGGAAGTAACAGTTAAATAATGTTACTTTTTTCTTTAAAGTATATTTACACCTGATTTACATCGGAATAACAGTTTCAGATAAGAAATAAGCAATAATCTTCTATCTATTTACTTACAGAAAAGAGAACTGAAACCTTCCCCTCGTAACATGAAGTGACTGTCCAGGTGCTGAGCAGACAAATCCTTTTCCAGAGCACAAAATACCATTTCGTACTTAAAAACACATACTGTTCTGAAGCAGATGTTTGACCAATTGACAGCGACAAGAAATGCATGTTGTGTAACGTAATAACATCGCTGCTTGCGACTGCAACACAATAAGACAAAAATATACCAGAGGACAACAGGTAAAACACGCATTTTAATAAATCAATCATCTATTCAACTGTAGTGTAAATTATTTTCACACTAAAGTCACGAGGTTGAGTTATGAGGGAGTGTGTGTGTGTGTGTGTTTGCCCCGTGACAGGCCTGTGTCTCCTCTCTACCCATCCCAACTGTTTGAAGAAGCCTCTCCACTGACTGCTTGTGAATCCGCTGAAGAGTCTCTCCGTGCAGCTCACCGCCCCCTCTGGACCACGACCCCCCGCTATACCTGTCCCACACACAACCCTTCCCCCCGCCACCCATGCAAACACACACACACACACACACACACAGAAAGACAGCAACATTAACAGAAGCAAATACAAACAGACAGATGATAATGCAGAAGTGGGAAAGTGAAAGAATTAAAACAATACAGAAATAAAAAAGAGGATATGGCTTATAAAAGCAGAAAAAAAGAGAGCCAAGTTTAAAAAAAGAGAGAGCACCACAAATTGAGCAACAAATAAATATATCCTCTAACCTACAGTAGTGCGATGTGCGAAACTACTTGTTTTCAAAATCGATCAGCTCACCTGACCATAATCATATGCGTTTCTTAGGGGCCTTTACCTGAGACACATGTGTGCCTTAAAAACAATTAGATGGAATGTCACAGAATGGATATAAGGATGTTATTAATAAATTAAAAACACAAATAAAATTGTTTTTACCTTCACTAGCAAAATGTAAACTTTGAATCCACTGTTAAAATATTCTGCCAAAAGCATAGCATGCAAAATTAAAATATAACATGCTTTAAAAACTAATTTTGGAAATGCCTACCTGAGGGTTATACCTAATTTAAAAAAGAAATGTATAAAAATTAAACAACAACAAAAAAAGAAATCATATACACTGCCTGCTGTTTGGTTTTAAAAAGGCAATTGCTTAACAGTCTATGATTGGATCATTATTGCAGTGATTATTATGCTTCTAGAATGTTGCATGTTTAGCAACACTTCTTCTAATTGATGGAGAATGCAGCTTTTCATTTCTTAAACAACCGCATGTAGGAAGACACATAATCCAGGGCATAATCCAGGATGACAATGCCTAGATTCATCAAGCTCAAACGGTGAAAGAATGGTTGGGAGGGAGCATAAAGAATCATTCCCACACATGAATTGGCACCAGACCTTAAATTCATTGAAAGTCTTTTGGATGTGCTGGAGGAGACTTTACAGAGTGCTTGACTCTTGCATTGTCAATACAAGATCTTGAGTAAAAATTGATGCACCTCTTGATGGAAATAAATGTTATGATGGTATTTAACTAGTCCGTCCAACTAATCAACCAGTTGCAAATAAACGCATAAAATGAAAATAGCTTGTTATACTGTGATCAGAACAATGGAAGTAATGAAAGTATTATGATTGCTATTACCCTTTGATAAAATAATTTAAAAGTAAAGGAAGCAAGAATGAGATTAAAAGATCAGGAAATATTGAGAATGGAATAGAAGGGAATAATCTCCATCGAATCTAATCATACATGCAGTGTAACCTCCACACAACCCACACACCGCAGCTCAGTCCTATAACAGCGCTAATGACATCAGTATGACCCAGCAGCATTCGGCATACAGCGACAACAGCTGCTTTGTATCCTGCGCTCAGGACACAGCCAGCAGTGACAGAGGCCCAAATAAATCACTTCTTATGAATAGAACTTTGCTCATCACTGATATTGAACATGAAAAACGATGGGTCGTATGTCTATGTGCACACAGAGTAATAGATTCCAGTCAGCAATCTCTCTTTCAACTGATCCAGGATCAGAGGACAGTCGACGGCAGGCACAAAGTCTGGCACTCTGATTTATCTATAAATTCACTGCACACATGCTAAAAACCCTCTTCAGACAAGGCTATCATCTCCTAAAGTTAGTTGCATTTGTGTTTGACAGACATACCTTGTCATGTTTGAGTAGACCGTGTCTGCGTTTCACATAAATGCACAGAGACGCAATAAAATGGAAAATAAATAGTATTCAGTACATGTAAATATCCAACACTGATAGATAGCATAACATTCAATGATATCTGAAGATAACTGATAAGGAGTTGATATTTCATGCATCCCCAGATGTACAATTTTTGCCAACTTCTTGCATAAAACAGTTGGTTCAAGTGCTGGCACCCAATCTCATGGCAAAAGGAAATATTAATTTAAATGGAAATTAAATCTTAGCAACTACAGTATCTATGAAAATGTATATATATATAAAAATTCAAATTGATAGAAATGCATAGAAAGGTGTCAGAATACACAGCGCATCACAGTTTGTTGCGTATGGGACTGCATAGCCGCAGACCAGTCAGGGTGTCCATGCTGACCCCGTCCACTGCCGAAAGCGTCAACAGTGGGAACGTGAGCATCAGAACTGGACCACGGAAAAGTGGAAGAAGGTGGCCTGATCTGATGAATCATGTTTTCTTTTACATCACGTGGATGGCCAGGTGCGTGTGCATCACTTACTTGGGAAACACATGGCACCAGGATGCACTATGGGAAGAAAGCAAGCCGGCGGAGGCAATGTAATGCTAAGGCCAATGTTCTGCTGGAAAACCTTGGGTCCTGCCATCCATGTGGATGTTACTTTGACACGTACCAACTATCTAAGCATTGTTGCAGACCATGTACACCCTTTCATGGAAATGATACTCCCTGGTGGCTGTAGCCTCTTCCCGCAGGGTAATGCGTCCTGACACAAAGCAAAAATGGTTCAGGAATAGGAGCACAACAAGTTTGAGGTGTTGATTTGGCCTCCAAATCCTCCACACGAGCATCTGTAGGATGTGCTGAACAAACAAGTCAGATCCATGGAGGCCTACCTCGCAACTTACAGGACTTGAAGGATCTGCTGCGAACATAGGACCGAACTTGCCTTCCCCTGATCATGGGAGATGTGATCTCGGTCACAGCTTTATTTCGCAATACACAAAACATTTCCTTTTTTTAATTTAATTGCTGCTATGATGATATAACAATAAGAAAATAAGAAGCGGAAGCTAAAACTGAAATAAGATCACTTAAAATTATTAAAGGGAAGTTAAATTTACTTTGATACACAACTTTCTTTGCATGCTGACCCAAAAACAATTCTATTTAGCTGAATATAATCTCAAGAAGCAGTGATATTTAGGACAGTGTATCCATAAGAGTGACAGAAAGAGAGAGAGAGAGATGGAGAGAGAGAGAGAGAAAGAGAGAGAGAGAGAGAGAGAGAAAGCTTCAAAAGTAGTCATGTAATGTGAGGCTACCCATCTCCTGTTGCCTAGCAACTGCAGCAAGCAGTTAAATGGTCCTATGGGTTAAATTGGTTTGAGGAGCACTGCAGCACTATTACTGTAGCCTTCTTACAGGTCTTTACTTCACCAATCATCAGCATCACCATTTTCACACCCTGTTTACTTTCATTCAAGTCAGATCAGGTAGAAGGTGATATATAATTATGCATAAATGGAGTATGATATGAATCAGTGTGACACTATGAATCAAAAGTGATACATTTCTTGTTCTGTCTGTATTTAGTAGAAGCAAAAACAGCTCATCATGGATTATTATAAAAATGTTTATGGTCCTTCCTCGGGTCTCTGAGACAGTTTGGGTATCTGCTGAACTGAACACGAACATTCAAGTCATATATATCATTTACTCAACCTCAAGTTGTTCTAAACCAGTATGAAATTATTTGTTCTGCTGAACACAAAGGGAGATATACGGAAGAATGTCAGTAACCAAACAGATCTCGCCCCCCATTTACTACTATTGTATTTATTTTTCCTACTATATATCTCCCTTTGTGTTCATACAGGTTTGGAACTACTTGGCGGTGAGTAAATGATGACAGAATCTTGTGAAAGCCTTAAATTTAATTCTCATTTAACTTGAATCATAATTTTCTTCTCCCTTCATTCCAAAACCTATCCGAGTCAGTGGAACGCTTACATGTGCATATTCCCCTGTGTTCTACAGCAGATAGCTCAATTAAATTGCTGGCCAGAGGGAATTCACTGCATTAACATTGATCAGGCTCATACAATAGCATCAATACCCAGTTGGGTCAATACTGAAAGAACTTCAGCCATGGTTCAACCAGGCCATCTAAACATGGGTCTGCCCTGACCCCCATGCATTTATGTGCACTTCTAGACCACAGAACTTATTGACCAGCTCAACTGCTTGGTAAAACACATCTTATAATAGGAATGAAATCATCGAGACAAAGTCAAGAAGTTCAACAGTTTCAGCTTTGTATATTTTGTTATTAATTACACAGAGTTGCTAATGTTTCAAAAGTTTGGGGTCGGTAAGATTTTTTTGAAAACTTTTTAAAGTCTCATCAAAGCTGCATTTATTAAATCAAAAATACAGTGAAAATACTGTGAAATATTATTGAAATTTAAAAGAAATGTTTACAATTTATTGTAAATTTACAATTACTTCAGTCTTCAGAGTCACATGATCCTTCAGAAATCATTCTAAAAATCTGATTTGCTGCTCAAGAAACATTTCTTATTATTGTCAATGCTGAAAAAAATTAAATAAAACAGGCCAGAACTTTTGAACGGTAGTGTATCTTTTCAGCAAATCACATAAAACAAAAGCATAAAGTTCTTTATAAACCATCTGATTCTTGGAGGGAATTTGTCACACCACCTTACAATACCTAAAGAAAGCTAACTGTTAGCATTCCCATTCATCTCAATGACAGCTGCTAGCAGTGGAGGCTAACTGGACCATGCTAACCAGCAAAACACTTGAGAAGTGACCTGGATAACTCCCTGAAGAAAATATCAGGTACTCTGCAGCCATTCCTTTCTTCTGTTCATGAAATCCAATACATGCCGGTTCTGTCAGGTAAAGTAGGCTAATCGTATACCTCACTGCTTTTTGATATATTTTTAAACATTCAACCGGAGTCTTCAATCTTTGTCAGCTCAGGTAAGGCCAGTAGCAGTGCTTAAAAACAGCCCCTGTGTCCTAACATACTTGCATTTCAATTAAAAGTCTGACTGATAGCCTGGGGAAGCTTTTAACCTAGCTGGCCCACTCTGAGATTGCCCATTTTTAATATGCGACTGACAGTGATCCCAGCGGTGAACCTGACTTCACTTTAATACATACCCACCTGCAGATTCACCCCTCAAACTGCTTCTCTCACTTCACCCAAACCCGGTGCAGCTCACCAGCACAGATTCGGCCTCTACTCTCAGCTGTACCGTCTGCCAACATTTCAGTCTGAAGTTAAAAATGACCTTAAAGAGACACTTCACCCCAAATCAAATTCCTGTGAAAGCCCTAGCTCTCGAATCTCATTCATATCTCAACACATTTTTTCTCTTCTTGTTGCATATGGTGTTGATTGTGCTGCAATATCAATTTTTCATAACAAACCTTATAATTTTGTGATCATTAAACTCACCTGTGGCATTTAAAATAATTTTTAGCATTTGGTGATTTTTTTTCATTTATTTAATTAGACAAAACAGTATAGACATTTATTATCAGCCATGATGTGACATACTTATCAACATAAAAGTTGACATATTTAAATATTGGTGAATCCTAGTCTACTCCTCACACAAGATAAAGGCATTTTTTAGTTGCCGAGGCCAATTAATCTGCCTAGATTTGAGATTTTCGGCATCTCATTATAACCGTGACGAATTGACCAGCTATTATAGCATGCTTTTTCTATTTTCATTTATTTTGAATTTTGTTGAAATTTAGATCCAGACTATAACAACTCGGTTCACTCATTTTATTATGAATGGGAGAAAGTACGATGCACATTATGATGGAAAAAGCACCACCTTCTAAATAAAAGAGCCAATCAGAAATTGGTAAAGTCATTGCATCATTGCAGCTGCCGTTAGCGGCTCAGGTTCCCATAAAAACAGTCAGTGTCCCGAGACGTGCTTGGGACTACAGATGTAGATTGGCAGGAAAAACCTGAAATATGCAGGGTTTTTTTGTTTTTAATGCGATTAGAGCATAAAAAACAACATTTATGGAACATTTCAAAGCAACAATGATATCTGACATGTTAATTAAAGTTTAGAGTTTGGAGTGCAGTTGTTGAGATTTCAGGACTTCCCCACTTAAGTAGACAGGTGTTGGTTTTGCATCCCCGAAATAGCTGCCCGGAGGCGTAAATGACTTTCCTTGAAAAGGACTTTGATCTCTGTTAACCAAAGAGCAGGGTGGCCGACAATCAATATATTGTCATTAGCCATTAAAAAAACCTGCCAGATTACTTTTACCACAAGAACTGGCAAAATGCAGAGTACTGAAAAGAAGAAATGCCCAGTCTGTACACTCCTGAGAAGAAAAATGGGCCAAGCCCACAACAGCTAAACACTAAGGTTTTTTAATTGTCTTAACAACAAATTATTGGCTAATAAATTAGCAAAATGTAAGCAAAAGCACCACTTAAAAAGCCATTGCCATCTCAGAAAAACATCTAAAACAGAATGAAGGTTTTGGCAGAATATGGGAAGTTGTGAGTGCAGTGATGAATCACAATGAAACAAGAGTTGCACAGTGATGCTCAAGAGCGGTGTCTTCGAAAATCTGGTGAATAAATATAATAACAAAATGCATATCTACCACAGTCACGCATGGAGGAAGAGGTGTCATTGTGTGGGGAGCCTTTTAGCTGCTGCTATTGGTGAACTACTTCACTGTTAAAAGTAATTTAATGATTCAGAGTACAGGAGAATATGCAGAATGGCTTGCTTCCCAAATGAAAAGTTATCTAAAGAGGAATGATCAGATGTTATTTTTCAACAACACAATGCTTCTGTCCAAACTGCAAAGACAACCAAGAGGTGGCTTAAGAACAAGTCCATCAGGCTCATGTTTTGGCCTGGTCAGAGTCCAGATTTGAACTCTGTATTGAATATTTGGTTTCACATTAAGCTCAAACAAACTGGGAGACATTTTGCAACTACTCATGAACTGTTTGAACCCGTTTACAAGGAGTGGAACAACACTGACCCTTCTTCCTTTAAGAAAGCTGTCTGCGAAGGGAAGGCTATTCTGTGCTAATTCACTTTATCTACAGTATTTGTGCAATATTTTGACAATTTCCTTACCAGTGATTTATGATTAAAATGGTTAAGACCATTAAAAGACCACTAAATATTTTGCCATTTTTGGCTTGGTCCTTTTTTTTTTGCCCAATCTATATTAAAAGCAAGGCAGTACAACTTAGCACGTAGAAGTTGTCAGCGAGTTTGACATCTGGACAGTGCACCTCAAAGCCGTTTCTCTGGAGAAAGGGCTGCACTCTTGTGTTCTCTGTTCTGACAGCACTCTCAGACTGTGGTCTTTGAATCATTGTCAGTCATCGTAATAACGCTGAGACTCAAACAGAGAGATACAAGAAGGTATTAGACATGTTGATAGATTTGTGACAGGATCCCGCACTCAAAGCACTAGCACAGTTAAGTGAAGGCCTGGGTGGGTGATGTATCTAACTTGGCAGATAAGAGTTGGCATCTCAAGTTTAGGCATCTCCCTTCAGTTCTCACAGATGTGGGCGACCACGCTGGAAAAAGCAGACACTGTTTACATAAAAACAGATGATGAACCAAAGTAGTCCTAACACTGCTCCTACTACGACGCTCACATCTATATCAAGCATTTCCTCTGCCCATTTAAACAAATGTAAACTTTCAGTGAAATTCACCATGACACAAAACTGATAAAAACCCCTTATTCTATAGATTCTATGAAGATGAACTGACAACAAGAGGAACCTTATCAAGCACCATTAAACAGAATAAATCCTCAAAGTGACTATCTAACTGCAGCTCAGAGCTGGACTGCCTCACTGACGGAGTGAGATCTGTTTTACGGCCCATTTAAAAGTAAGGCCAAATAAAGACAAGATGGTCCCAACAGAACCCTCAGCCAGCCAGTTTCAGACGCTCAGCTAGTGGCTGCCTTTTCTGTCCTCCTAACCCTCTTTCCAACTTCCAATGGACATACATCAAATGCAGCACCGGCTGCCATCAAACAAAGAGCCCCTGGACCAGCCAGCTTGAGAGTTGAAGGTCAAAACTCTTCCAAAAACCCCTCACATTTAGTCAGAGTACTTTCAGGCCATCGAAACTGAAAACTGACAATGACATTAATATTGAAAGGGCTGAAGTTGGTTTTATTTAGCAGAGAGACCGAATAAGGTCCAGCAGAAGGGAATATTGAGCCTCATGCGTCTTGTCCTCTGGGACATTGGAGCCACAAAGGTCAGACATGTTTGTTCTAAACAAAAGGATCCTGTTCTGCAGTAAACAAACAACCTTGCAGTGTCAATAGAGCAGGAACCCTCCCTCAACTGGCCTGGAAAACACCAACATGATCTAATCTGGCTGAAAGCACTGGGAGAGGCTAACCGCATTCAGGACTGAAATTGAGTTTCAACTGTACTTGCTTAATATGGAGGCACTTTTACAGGCAGTTCAACGTCCTTATTGCATTATTACACACATTCTGTTCCTGCAATGTGGCTCTCGGCAGACCTTTTTATTAGGTCCCGAAAGCGGAGCAGATGGCTCTTGTTGGGCTCTTCTATCCATGCGTAATTGGCTCTCAACATTCATTAGCTGGTTGAAACGCCAGCAATCAGCCAATGACTGCTCAGATTGAACTTCTAACGCAAATGGATTCCGATCAAAATTGGCAACAATGGGACTTTTGGGCAATCACTTTTATTTCTATTTGAGTTGAGATGATAAAAGAACACACTTTTACAGTGGCAGAACCTATAAAATACGGCTGGGCTACATTCACACAGTCAGTGTTTACTCGCATCTGCTAACAGGTGTGAATCTCAAATTGTCCTGTTTATACAATGACAAGTATGTCATTATATATTTATTAGCTTCAATTGAGAATCCAATTAAGTTGAGTCCTAAAATGTAAGGGATTGAATATGGTTACTGAATGCGTTTGTCAGTCTAGTTTGTAAGTAAACTATGTGTGAACAGAAGCATATTTAGTGCTGTAAATCAGGACTGACCTGATTTAGAGCACAAAAGCTCTAAAAACATTTGCATCATGTCACACATCACCTTTGCTTTTTTTTCTTTAGAGCAAGTGTACAACACTGAGGCAAACTGTCCTGCTCTGGACTGGACTAATGCAATTTCAGTGGCACTAAAGTGTTGACATGACATTTTATGAAGATGCCTGAATTACTGTTTTATTCACACTGAAATCAAACTTTTAAAGTGCATTTAAATATACTTGATGAGATCCCACAGAGGGCAAATGAAGACCTCTGCTTCTAAGATCTTTCTCCTGAGGAAAAACAGTAATCTCAAATGTGTCTCCTCTAAAAGATCTCAATGTCTTATGCTAAAACATTTGCCACAATATCAAAGACTGCAACAAAAAGACAAACACTTCAATACTAACTCAAAAATTTCTCATCAAATTCTTCCAAAACCAAATCTGATCTATGCAATCTGCATTTATTTTATAGCCCAGTACTCTTACTCAATCAACAACTGTCGTGTTTGTCTCTATTTTTATTTCTTCAGACAAAATATTAGAAGAAAAAGACAAAGTTGACATTTCAAATGAAAAGACTAAAAACAGAAAATCTTCCTCATGGATCGTACACACACAGCTTCTCTCCTCTCTACAGTGGGACGCAGCAGTGCCTTATGTCGTCATTGATCATTTATATTTTTCCTCTTGAAATGAGGCTACTGTCTGGAACATGCTATTCCAAAGCTGCAAAAATGGAGCAAACACATGAATTATTCTAGCAAGAACAGGGTGATGACGCATATGAACTAATGGTATGTTTTCTGATCGAGGTTCTTCTATACATTTCATATACTACTGATCTCCCCAAACGCCCACACATGCCCCCCCCACCCCCCTTTATTTAAGCACTGCTTCATGGAACACTTATGCTATTTATAGAGGCTTTAAACAGCCCACACCTTCAGATGTGGATATGTTCTGCTTTTGCACAGAACAGAGCGAGGTGTGAGACACCCCCTGCATCACAAATATATAAATGCAATCAGGGTCTACTTCGTTTTCCAAGGACATTTAGGCAGAAGGTGAGTGGTTGGTGACGTAAAAGTGAAATCATCAGGTTGGTTTCGAAAGGTTTTCAAAGACGTACAAATAATGAAAATAGCCATTAAAGACACTTTCTGGAAGTCTGAGTAATTCTGATTGGTCATTGTCCAACACTAATTGCTCAAATCACTCTCCAGTCCTTTTCTTCTCACATAACATTTTTTAAAATCAAAAATCAACATTTCATATCCATTTAGTTGTCAAGCATACATTCAATTTACCATAAGCAATTTCCCCATATTACTCTGATATGTCATTCAATTCAAAATTTTGAATATCTTTCAACTTCCATTTTTTTCTTCTGACCATCTCGCTATCCCTTCACCATCATTCATGAGCTTCTTTCTCAGTCTCTGTTCCTCTCTTCTAGTTCTATCCAGATGTAGCATTCTGCCAGCTCTTCTTCAAACTCGTAATTTTGCAATTAAGACTGAGGAGGCAAAAGAGGCTCTCCTAAGCAGCTGGTTCACCATCAAGCTGACAGCAAGTGGAAATCCTCTTTTATTATTTACTCACTGTTTTCCACACACTGATGATTAAGGAAGAACCACAGCTGTGCTGGTATTCCTATAAGGGTCGATCTTCCCCAGATAGTCAATTTCTCTTTTTCGCCATTGAGCACACACAAAAACTGACCTTAGACAGGCTAAATTGTCAGCGAATGTGTGGCTTGTTAATATGGTCTCTCCGCTGCTTAACGCCTGATCGATTCGCTGTTAAAACCGCATTAAAGAGTCTTTTAGGCAAAACCTCTTTCGATATTTACAAGTTCGTCTACAGTTTCAAGTTCATCAGATAATAACAAATACACTTATGAAAGTTGGACACACAGGTGTGAGCTGTACTTCATTCATCAATGGACCTTTTTCTGCAGCCTTCAGCACACCACAGGTTACTCCATTGGGGACTAGTTTGTAATTAGTTTACTGCACTGGACTGAGGATAGTGAAAATACTGAAAGAAACAGTAGGTTTCTTAGGTTAGGTTAGGTTAGGTCTTTAAAAGGTTTTCCACTAAAGCACTATTTTTTGTTCAGGGTCTATATATTACACCAAAATTGTTTATCATACAAAAGCAAAAAAAAAACAAAAAAAAAAAAAACTTTCATATCAAAAGAATAAAACATTGTTTGCTTTATTACTTGTATTTAAATTCCGTCAATATTTCACCTTAAAACACAAAGTGGTCTGCACAAACCATTCACTTTACTCTCCCTGCACTTTACTACCTGTATTTATGTATTTAAAGGTGCAGTAGGTGATCTGGAGAAATGCTAACGTTAGCCTGCTAGCATTGAAAGCATACGATCCCACCCTCTGTCCAAAGCCAAGCCTCCTCCAAAACACAATGCACACACACACAGCTGCTCTTGGCAAAGCGTCACAAGAAACGGCGTGTCTCAAAGCACATTACAATAATAATGAATGTGAACATCTTGGAGAGCTTGTACCTGACTGCTGCACTTTCATTTCAGTGTTGATACTGTTGACATGGAAACACATAATTCTAAGTCTGACTGAACAGCTCTGGTTAGAACGTCACGGGTTGCCATTTCTTAATTACGATAGTTATGGCAGTATAAGCTTGTTGTTTTGATTCGGCAGGAACTGTAAAAAGAGCTGCTGTTTGTTTGCGGAGCTCCGCGACTGACGTCTGTCTATATAAACTCGTTAAATGATGAATATGATGTCTGCTCGAACAGGGTGTGTGAGGGTGTGTAAATATTTATAAAAATACAATTAGACTTGTTAACAATGTGACTGCTATCAAGATATGAGACGTTCAACCAGTATAACAAAACTTGTTTCTGTAGAGAATCACCTATTGCACCTTTAAAGTATAGCCTGGGTGTTATTTTTATAATTATTATTTGCACATCAAGATTCTACCAAAGTGACAGATTATTATTAAGCTAAAATACAATAGAATTTCACTGGAAGAAAGGCTTTTCATGACTACAAAAAATATTTGAAACTTTTTTTGAAACTATTTCTCTACCATAACTTTACACAATTATACGGTTAGTTGCATTTCAATATTTACATAACATTAAGAACAGGCACATGACATAAATTGAACACCACTGCTGTGAATGCTCATTCTGTAACATGATCTAAAGTCTAGTGTTATTTATTAAAGGAACCAGCTGAATTTAAGGAATTTAGGAATTTAAACCACGCATTTTTGTAACTTAAACTACTTAAAGGGAGTAATCTAGCAAAATGTCCAAGCTGTTCTTTTCCAAACTGGATGGAATTTTAGAATTGTTCAATCATTGTTCAATCAAAGATTCAATCATAGAAGAAGTACCATGAACTCTTAGTGCTATATTCTCATTTGGAGAAAGCTTGCTCTTCTGGTGCATTCACATTACACACCCAAAAGGAGGGGAAGAAACTGTAAAACCACATCAACAATAAACGACATGTATAGTTCCTACACTGTTCTAACAGAGCTTCACTCGTCTAGGTATAACCCACAGTAAGCACAAAAAGCCTTGCTCTCCAGCAGAGACCCTCAGGTTTCAGCATGTCTGAGCATGACCTTGCAGAAGAATTCCCTTTCTCCTTCAGCTCCTATGGGGTCCGGCATTCCAGATATAGTCAGGGCTCTCACAAATCAATGAATTTGTGTTTCAACAGGTTTTAGAGGAGATGTGAATGGATTTCAGAACGTATTTCATAGAAAAAAAGAGTGAGAATCAGAGGGAGAGATGAGTAAGCTAGAGAAAAGTGTGGGTAAAGTCATCATACACTCATCTGTGCACCTGTAATTAGAGCTAGTGCTGAAGCCTGCGGTGGAAAAATGGAGAAGCACAGCTCCGCAGAGGGTGCCACTGACCTGCCGTGACCGGTAATTGCAGTTGCCTTAAAAAACATTCAGTGCCTTTAGTGTGTAAGAGGGGAGTGTTAATTAAAATCACTTTTCAAGGGTAATTTAGACCAGAGGTCCCCAACCACCAGGTTGCGACCCAGTCCCGGGCCGTGGAAGAGTTGCTACCGGGTCACAAGAACGTTCTAGGGGGAAAAATGTCTAGCCTTTACATCTATGCCACTGTATTATTTATTGTGCATTTCCCCTTTAAGACGCACTATACAAATTTGCATAGGGTGAAATTTCAGAAAGCTTTGTTTCCACACGTTTGGTTAGCATTTAGGTGAGTTGTAATGTTTTGTTTTAGTTTGTTGTTGTATTTTAGAGATGTGCGGATCAGCTCTAATGTCCCTGAATCCGCTGTGAAAACAAATCATCCACCAGAACTTATGAATTTCTCTGATGCATATACCCGCAAATGCTTTTTACCGTAAAATGACAGTTCCGTGTATTAAAATCAACACCTTAATGATCTCTCATCCACCCACAATTTTTGGAATGTTATTTTTTATTACTTCACCCACTCGGATTATCTGTGACTGTAACCGCCATCCCCTCATAACTGTGCAGTTGATAAGGGGACGGGATTGGACGATTTTATGTACATTGAATGATTGTTCTGAATTACCAAAGATGGTATTTCGGAAGTTAACGGAAGCTGGTGATTAAAGTTTATAAAGTTGTAATTATTTTTCTTACTAAATTGCATTGCTTCACTTCAGAAGACCCTTTATTAACCTCTTGGAGCTGTATGGATTAGTTTTATGATGGGTGTGCTTTTTTGGGCTTAAAAAAATGGCACCATTCACTCCCATTATAAAGCTTGGATATTTTTTAATATAACAACTCTGATTGTGTTTGACTGAAAGAAGTAAGTCATATACACCTAAGATGGCTTGAGGGTGAGTAAATTATGGGATAATTTTCATTTTTGGGTGAACTATCCCTTTAAGATTTTATTTGAGAATCTAATTTAATAGATATATGTAGTTTTTGCAGACTGCTTAATAACGAATATCTGCCTGATCGTGTCTTTTACCAATGTGCAAATTTCTAATTTAATGCCCCATAAATAAATAATGAAATAAATTACATTTCCATTATACAGTAAAAATGCATTGATACCATCATATCTACACTATGAAAATGTAAAGGCACCATTTTAAGGTTCCTAAGATCATCACGCTGGTGGAAGCCTCTGGAAAACCTCAATGCATCTTTTCAAAACAGACCTTTTAAGTTCTGGTAAGACTCTAAAAACTGTCAACAAGTCCTCCAATAACACCTTTACAATTGAAAATCTTTGAGATGTCAAATATACAATACTGAAGGTCGTTGAAAAAACTACCATTTCATTTTACACTTCCCAAGATGTTTCAAAATATGCAATGAAAGGTAAATTCTTACCTTGACACTGAAATCCTTGTTTCCCAAAACCCCTGAAAGATAAAAGCATTGGTTCATTGAAAATAATATTCCATAACCATCGTTTTTAAAAATTACAGTTTCACTAAAATAACTTTATGGTTTGACGGTTGTCTCATGTAGCATGACTCATTTCATATTCTTGCCCTATACAACTTCAATCAAGTCTTTTTTTCCCCCTTATTTAGGGAAATCAATGAAGCCGTGGCTCAAACGTAGTGAGCTCCTACCGCTCAGCATTTTGGACACTTTAGGGATATTCTGAGTCAGATGAGCCTCATAAATGAGTGCTGTTTAGGTAGACAGTACAATATGTCTAGAGACGGTGTAGAGTGTTACACCTGAGCTGCGACAGTAACAGGTCCACCTCTATGGAAAGCCATTTTAACATATATTCCTTAAAATCAACCACAATCTCATTTTGTTACTATTATTAGAATATAACGTGATTTCCATTGCATTTTTACTAGAAACATTTCTAATCTATTGACAGATTTAATTTAACTACAAAGGATCAGTTCCAAGAAGCCATTTCATTTTACAAGAAATTTTAAGACGGATACTAGTGCCTTGTACACAGATACTAGTATCACTTTATACGTTAAAAAACTAAATAAATAGTAAAAAAATAAATATATAGTAAAAAATAAATAATAACCATGTGGATTACTACGAAGTAATGAGTAATACAAGTATCAAATAACTAAGTACATGTAGCCTATCTAATACATAGTTGCTTGTAAAATTGTAAAGGCTACTAGTCACTGCTGGACTACCTACTAGTAATTAAAAAATATAAGAACAAGCGACACAAAATACTAGTTAGTTTGAATAAATGAATGTTAAAGCAGCTTGCCATACACCTCAGTAGGTAATTATTTGTAGTTTCAGAGCGCCCAAATTCTCTTACCAGATAAAGTCCGTGCAGTGGCTGCAGAAAGTAGGCTGCTTGAAGAAGCGAGCGATAAACTTGTGGTTCTTGACTTCGTGAACGTTCTTCTGTCTCAGGGCACCTTGTCGGGCAAAGCCTCGCATGGGTTCGCTCCTCTCCTCTCCATCGCTGTTCGATTGTGCCGGCTCTGCCATTCTCAACGCGGGGAAAGTTTGCGCGAGCCTGTATACTGAAGTTAGTTGTGCGAAGTGTGTACATATAATGCGGAGCTTCAGACTGCGATGAACTCTCAGGCGCGATGCTTTGCGTCCCTCTCCGCCCAAGTGCCCTCCTTACGCACCGGTACACGCACACACACTCTCTCTCACACACACACACTCTGACGCGCCGTTACAAGACTCCTCCCACCCTCCCACTCATTTACCTTTGGCAAGCAGAGCTGATTGATAGAGATTCTGTCAAACCTCTCTCACATTTACATGAAAACGCTCAACAGCATGATGAGGAGGAAACAATAGGAAACGTTTACGAGCTGATTATGAAATATGAGACTCATGAAAATTTATATTGCAAGAAAACTCAGTCATGCAGCCTGTCACTGTCTTGCCGATGCTGTATGAAGTGGATTGCGTTAAAACAGCAATTCTATTTGATAAAACTTAAAGTGCACTCAGTATCAAACAAAAGTTTTACACAAAAAGAAATAGCACTTAAGATAAATATTAAAAATCACACACAGCCATAAGAGATAAATACTAGAATGCTGTCATCTAGAAAAAGACACTATTTTTCTACATGGAGCGGGTCGCCCCCTCATGGGCACACACATGACATCACGTGACCTGCTGCATGCGCTACAAAATGCACAGGAAATTGTCGAAATTAAATTAAATGGCCATTATATGCATATGTTTAGTATGAGACTGAGAAGAACAAAAATAAATAAATGAAATAAGAGATAAACAGCCAGGATCTGTGTGAGGAAACCAAACCAAAATAAACAAACTTTATTCAGATATGTTTTGTTTCACAACCACTGGATAAATTGGGATGAATAATAATTAAAAACTGAGTGCACCTTTAAAAATAATTTGAGCACTGCTTATTCTGAAGACCTGTAGCCTAATATTAAACCATATCAAGATACGGACTCTTAAATTTAATTAGCATGCATTTAATTTCATATATAATAAAATATTTTTAAAAAAAATATGGAAAAAAATAACTTGATAACCACTAGACAATATGTGGTTTTCAATGGCTGATTCTTTCATAATTTTGGTCATCTCCTAATCCTATGTGGTTAAGTTTGGCTATCATGAAAATGTCTCTCATTAGCACAGAGGAATCTGTGATTGCTTAACATAAAGTACAATATTGGACACAGGACCCTCAAGTTAAGAAATATATTAATGTAACCAGTTATCAAAGTATTTTCTAATGCAACAGGTTCGCAGTTCTCCCTCACGTCTGAAGATGCACATATAGTTATTTCGGAGGCTGCTCAAATAAATTGACGTTGAAGCTTTATTACATAAATTTTTGTGTTGTGTCCCAGCTGACTCTTTTCAGCAGAGTTGTTTCATTCCTGTTCTCTGACGCACTAAGAAGTAGGAGGCAAGGACAACCAGCGGCTGAGAGTACAATGGCACCATGGCACTTAGACTGAGTGAACTTCAGCAGGGAGCTTGAACTTCTTGTGCTCAAGCTGTCATGCCTGTATCATACAGTGTGATTCATGCTTGTTGCTGAACCGTTACAGCCAGGGCTGCCACAGATTGCATCGGTAATCGATTGTTTCTGACAAATCGAGTATTGTGCCTGAACGTCCATAAAAAAATTAGCGCAATACTGATCACATAAATAGCGTCTGTGCTTAAATGTGAGGTATTGTAATCGACGCGAACTACTTGTAGTCACAAACTACTTTACAATTAAAGAGTCAATAGCTTTTGTCATAGATTCACATCTACAACGCGCATGCGCATTATCTGTGAAATGCATTTTGCGCGTCAGATTTTTATTCCTGATTTATAAATATTTTATATATAAATACATATTTAACATACAGCATATAAGAAGTCGGGCCACATAAGAAGCCTTTTTAAGGAATTAAAAAAAATACAAGATTAAAATGGATTTAAAGTAACGAAGAAAAAGAAATAAGAACTGTTCAGAAGTTCTACACTGCTAAATCCCCAGAGTTAAATCAACTCTGCTCAGAGAACATTTGGTCCCTCTCTAAATAGTGTTAAAGTAACACTGAAGCAGAGTTAAAGTCAATGAGATAATTAAGCAATTAATTAAGTGATGATTGAACATTAATGATGAACACCTGCTGTTAACAAGCAAAATCACTGAAGAAAAGAGAAACACAAGAACTACAACTGACTTAGAAAAAGAAAAGAAAGAAAGTCATGACGTATTGTCACACGTATTGTGTGCACACACACTCAGCCACAGCCTTAGATGAAATCAACTGAAGATAAAGACATTATTCTGAAGATCTGATTAATCAACTCCACAAACAGCATTACCAGACTCACTTATTACTGACCAGACTGACTTTATTTTCACGTCTACAGAAGCTCTTATTGAGAACTAACAGAGGTTTAAATGTTGTTTTATTTTATTTATTTAATTATCTCATTAACTTTAACTCTGCTTCAGTGTTACTTTAACACTATTTAGAGAGAGACCAAATGTTATCTGAGCAGAGTTGATTTAGGAATTTTACTGTGTACGTCAAATGTATTTATGAAGTAACAATTTGAAGAATTTATTTTTAAACATGCACACATTCAGTCTTATTCGTATGTGGCTTATGTATCTTTTCTTAAATGTTAAAAATCTATGTTGGAGGCAGTTTAAACAACATACAAGGATGAGTAAATTATGACATTTTCATTCATTTTTGAGTGAACTATCCCCTTTTTTAAACCTTCTTCACAATTCTCTTGCGGTTTTTAGCCTACTCTTCAAAATTGTTTTAATTTTTTTTTAGTGATGTTGTAAAATGCATTTCTGCTGCAGATACAATTGCTTATTTTAGCTTCTAGAGCTGTTGTGAAGTCCGCGTTAAATATAGGCTGTTTTCTCTTTTCCTGTGTTAAAGCAGTCAGAGGAAACCGTTAAATGCACAACAGCATGTGAGAAATGCAACCTAGAACTGCGTAGTGTAATGGTGGTACGGGAGATATAGTGTTAAGGTCACAGAGATCAGCAGTGAGTGGAGATGCCCACCAGCTAACAGCATCCAGAGCAGCTTACCTGCTCTGCGCCCACTGCGCTTCCGCTGATAGTCGCCCACGCGCACACATCATACCTACATGCACTGAAATCCTGCGATTTCCAATCTTCTTTGTGAGTTTGTGCATTATGTGGTAGAGGTTCCTTAAGACTGGAACCTCAGACACCTATTGATGTGGTTTCTTTGTCAAATGTATTTGATTTTCAAGCACATCCGTCAGTCATTGCTAAATCTTTCATTTGTTTTTGTCAGCATTCATTCAGCAAGATAAAATACTGCCACCTACTGTTGGAATATGTGTTAAACATAGGCTCCTAAAAGGTGTGGAGCACTCAAAAACGACCATTCTTGACATTTTTACTCACCCTCACGTTGTTCCAAAACTGAATGACTTTTTGTGGAACATAAAATATATATTGAGAAATGTCTATACAGTGAAAGTCAGTCTCAAAATTGTTCTTCCTTTTATGTTCCACAGAAGAAAGGCGTCCATGTTTGGAACGACGTGAGGGTTATCAGTTTAAATCACTATATTTGTGATTTTCCTACACTGGAATGTTACTGCACTTGTTTGCATAATCCATAAAGAGATGAAAATTATATATTACAGAGACAGGCCTATTGTTTCTAAAAGTGTCTTGTAACCTTTTCTAGTGCCTGATCTCGACCTTTCTGTAATGCTTTGGTGTTAAATGGAATAATAAGGAGAGTGAGTCTTTTTTTCCTCCTATGGTTGCTATGGAGATGCCTTTACATAATTATAAATATAGGTTGATCACATTCTTTAATACTCTTGAGATCTTTGTTCTGCTAGATGAAGAACACACGCACAAAATCTCCAATGAACAAGGCAGTTTGGAATAGAATGCGTTTGTTACTGTATTTGTCTTTAAATGTTTTAATTTTCTCTCGTCTCTGCAGATCATTCATGTCTAAACGTTTTTTTTTTCATGATCAACAATCTAATGTAATATGAAATCTTTAATCTAAAAAAAACATCAAACAGAAAAGCTGAAGCCAAAAATCACACGATACATGTCTGAAATGAACACATGCTTATTCTCTTGAATAAAAAAAGGATTTTGCAAGAGAGAATTTAAAATGATTGATTTCAATTTCCAAAGACTTCAAACATGTTTGCTTTGCAAATCAATTAGTCTTGAAGTTATCCAGATTATGTACATTCAACAATTGTTATGACATGAAAAATTGGTAGCAGTGGTTGAAATACTATAAATTACCTTGCGCACAAATTAACCAGAGACCTGAACCAGCATACTGCTTTTAAATAAATTAAATCACAAAATCATTGACTTTAAAACTTAAACACAAAGAATTCATTGCCAAAACCAGAAGCAGAAAGAGCAGATGTTTAAAACAGACATAGAAATCACTTTATTGAGGGAATACCTTCCAACAATACAAAACACAATAATCCAGGCTTAAAGTAATACCATTCCATTAAGACACCAACAGAACAATGTCCCTTTGCTCTGTGCAGTCAATCTGGAAAATAATGACGGTTTTAGCATGGCTTTATTTTAAGTAAAAAAAAAAAAAAAAGGAAACTAGGAGGAGAGAAAAAAAAAGAAAAAAAAGCTACAACCCACAGACTCAACCAAACTATGAAAGGATGAAACAAAGATATCATAAAATAAATGCCACAAGTACATAAAACATGTAAAGCAACAGCAAATAACCTTGAAGTTCTGCTTTTTGCAGCCAGTTGGTGACCGTAGGATGAACAAGTTCCATTTTATTCAACAATTGCCCAAGTTACTTCCACTTGAGAATAATTAAACAGCTTTTTAATGGCCAAGAGGCTCTAAAGTACTCAAAGTGGGCTTGTCACATCAAGGTCAGCATTTCAGAACAAGTAAACAGGTGTGCCTGTATGAATTTGTGGAAAGCCAATTACGATTGTTGTCCTTACAAAACATTTCATTGTGGAATATTATGGAGGATGGGAAAAAGAAAAAAAATGTTCACTGTTCTCACTCACTGTACTGGCAGGTCATAGAATTAAATGACAAATCCTAGAGACATATGACTCTACACTGAGTGAAGTGAGACTTGGTAAATGAATGTAGATTAAGCAAGTGGGGTTATTGTGTCTGGGCGGGCAGCCGCTCCTCAGGGGTGTTGTCTGAGGGCTGGGGTTCGGCTGGGGGTCCGGAGCTGCTCTCAGATGGTGCAGTGCTGTCGCTGGTGCCCTCATCTGTAGCGCCCTCTGCAGGCTCAGGCTGGGCCGGTTTCTCTCCTGCTGCACCCGCGCCTTGCTCAGCCTCCTGAGATCCTTCAGAAGCTTCAGCCAGAGTCTCTGCAGGTCAGATGCCAAAAAGTTCAGTCAAATATTTATTATATTCATTTTTGTTCAATATTCAAAGTTAGAGAAAAGAATGGTGCAGGTCTGACCCGTCTCCATCGGGGTGGACTTGTCTTCTCCATCCTTGGTCTCGCTGGCGGAGGTTTGTTCTGAGTTGGCATTGGCCTGGACCCCTGCTGGCTGTTGCTCTTCTTGAGCAGCTCTCTCCACCTGCTCTGCTGCTTCCCGCTCTCTCTCCTCCGCCCTCCGGCGAGCCGCCTCCTCTGCAGCCGCCATTTCGGCTGCCAGCTTCTCCATGTCCACCTCCACTTTCAGACCGCACAGCTAAATAAACAAACACAAACCACACATCAATCACGGACAGTGCGTTTGGCATTTGAGCTCAGGCTAAACAGAAGGTCTATTAGTTCACTGATCAAACTGAATTTCACACCCGTTTGAGCTCGTTATTGAAGGAGTCTGTGCTCTCCAGGAACCTCCTCTTCTTCTCCTGATGTCGGTCCTCGATTTGAAGCAACTCTGCTTCAAGCTTCCTCTATTTAGAAATAATAAAATACAGGAAGAATGATTAAACCATGTGTGAAACAGTCTTTCATTTTGCCTTTGTGTTTTTAACATGTCCACCCTACCTGGTGAACCATGAGGGACTGGACTTGACGTTTGAGGACCTGCATGCGAGCGGTGGTAACCACTGAGCGAACATCAGGCACCACGACCTCGCTCAAGATGTCGCTGATGAGCCTGTGGTTCCTCTGGAAACGAGCTGCCGCTGTATGCTTCATGGAGAAACCGTCGTCATAGTCTAAGACATTTCACATTTGGAATTAATCAATATGGATTATGAAGCATTTTTAACTTTTTTTAAACCTTTTAAACTTATTTGGATGGTAGTTACTTCTCAGCAGGACGTCTGTAAAAGAAGATCTAAATGGCTCTACCAGTATAAATCTCTTGGACTTTGGATGCCAATTAAATCCTGGAAGTTTACTTCGCATGTGGTCATATTACATACATGTTTATGTCTCAAATTATTGTGTAAAATTACACACGTTGTTGCCACGAATCTAGGTAATTCAGCCTGGGATGTCAAAATGTGGGATGAAAATTGACACGTTTGGTAGAGAAAAAGCACCAACATTTCTGAATAAGACTTTAAATCGCACATATCTGAGAAATAATTAGCGAGTGAATGTGTCGTTTTAACAAATGGTATCAGAAGTGCGGTCACTTATTGTTCAGTGAATTTTTCAGCGAAAGAAAATTACTTGTGTGCGACATTGACAATGGACCTTTTTTGCTAATGTCACCACAATTCAATGCTTAAAACATATTCTGCAAAGATACCAGTTTCAAAAAAACAAATGCATTTAATTTTCACTATTAGCTACAACAGCTCTAAAATACTAAAGACTTTAAGAAAGCATAATCATTTTTTTTACATAATCATTGTACTAGGTTTGTGCCATCCAAATGTGACATTAAGACATCAAATCACACCATCAGGGTCTTCAGCAGGCTGGATGCTCATATAGGGCTCTCCCTTGTCTAGGCGCGACTGTCTCTGCCGGCTCTCTTCTTCTAGAGCAGCTTCCGCGCGGTTTTTAGCATTTACATACGCCAGGTAGGCTGGAGAGTTGTGGTAGGCTTTCAAAGAGTCATTATACTCAATCTGCGGGGAAAGAAATTGCTTAGTGCCTGTAACGATTTCCCAGGAATCGTTTTCAAATAAATCTCAAAATGAGGACAGAAAAAAAAAAAAAAGGCAAGGAACAAACCTTCTCAGCCTCGTATTCATTTAAATAGTCCTGTTTTTCCTCATCAGTGAGGTCCCTCCACATGCCACCAATGATCTTTCCAATCTCCCATAGCTTCAGGTCAGGATTAGAGGCTTTAACTTGGTCCCAAACCTATGGAAGACACAAGTTTCAGTTCAGAGTTGACACAGAGCAGCCTGGGCTCCTGGACGGAGAGGGTTGCACATTTCCAAAAGGATAGAGAGAGAGAGAAAGAGCACCAATTTTTGTCTACCTTTCTGTCCCAATTAAAAAGGATGAATGCAAAGCAGGAGAGAAAAGTAAAGAGTAATTGATCTGAACATTATGTACATGTATATCTATCATCTTTTCAAATAGCACTGAATAAGCAAACTGCTTTATGATCATGTTTTAAGACTTTGCTCACAACAGAAAGGAAATGGAGCAGAGTTTATAGTCTGAAATGAGTAGATGAGAAAAGATGTCAGCTTCCAGCCTTGTTGAACAGAAGAAAGCAATGAAGCGATGTTGGGGTCTACCATCTGAGGGGGCTGAGTCAGGCCACTGACCGCCCCTCAGCATTCGAGATGATCGCAGAAGCGCTCTCCTCAATTTACAAGCAGTAAAAGCAGACACCGTGGGTGTCTTACCTTCCTGCTTACCTTCCGGCTATACCGCATGTAGGGCATCAGCGGCTTGTCGGGCGGTTTGGGCGGCTTAGGAACGGTGATCCCTGAGGAGTTCTGTGGGAAAGGGAAAGAGGCCCACGCGGAGCGTTAGAGATCACAAAGGGTACATGTGGTCATCACAGAAAACACAGAACTGTCATAATGGAGCACTATGGAGAGAAAGGGACAGGAGGCAAAAAGCACAACTTAAAGAAACAATGACAGAGTGAAGCGCTTCGCAAAGGGGGTGGGAGACGAACCTGAATGGCAAACCAAATACAGCACGTTAACATTACGCTGACAAGGCCATGCATTACGATCTTTTGGACACAAAGCAACTGTCTTTTACAGCCGAAAATGATTCTGCAGAGGTTTGGATGAAACCAGCCAACAGCTAAAATGCCTCAAGCTTGCTAAGAAGTCGTGCCAAGTTACGGAGTTTGGCACGGGCGTCTAAAGCCATGCGAGCGGACGGCCGTTGGCTTTCGTGCATGATGAAGTGATAGGATGGCCGACGGGGGAGAGGGGGAACATTTCTGAGAAGCAATCACTCTGAATCTACAAGACATTCTGCGTCAATCACACCCATCCAGACATTACAGAGAGTGACCGCTTGACAGAAGCATGAAGATTATGGAAGCTACTAGTTGAGAACTACACAACTACCCAAGACTCGACTCTACTACCCGACAGACACCTTCAACTCTATGAAATGAGTCTGTACAGTGTAAGAGCAAAGCATTTCACTCTATTTCATATTCAGGCCATGTAAGTTAGCTTTAGCGTCCTCTCGTCTGGGCTTTTAGTCCCTCGGCTGTCGCTAGGGCCCTAGTTGGCACCGGTCGAACCATTACCCTGTTGTTCCCGCCGGGGTTCCCTCCCAGCCTGTAGTTGTTGTAGGCCAGATGGCTGTATGGGTTGTACCCCACAAACCCAGGGGTGGTGGGCATTTGCTGATGGAGACAAATGAGACAAAACACGAATGAGAAATGACACAAACAAGGGAGGAAGGGACAAAAAAAATGAAAAGGAGAACCTGCTTTCGTTTTCTGTCATGATTTGCATAAAACATGCAAAAAGCAGCAATCTTTGATAGCAGCACAACCCTGGCATTACTCTACATCCATTTGTAGCAAAGCCACAGGCACTATGGGTGGTGGTGGTGGTGGTGGGACGCAATGATGTTCTAAAAGGCTGTTAATTTTAGGAATTCAGATCAGCAGTATTTCAGCCAAATCTCATGGTGGCGCATGACCCGATTAATGGATCTCTAACCTTACAGGAATAACAGTTCTGGGACACTAAAAGTACTTAACAGGGATTTGGATCAAATATTTCAACGCATCAATACTAAGTTACTGTATCTATTTTAATGTACAATGATTAAATGAAGTGTGAAAGCCTCAAAGCACAAGAGGCGGCTCACACACTTCATGCTCCAAATAAAATGAACACTGCGCCACGCTTCACGTTGAAACCCACAGCGCATATTTATTTGCTTAATATAAGCTTGATGCTTTGACGTTTAAAAACTTAGAAATCAAGACATGAATAGTATTGTAATTTTATAATTGTACTATTTTTATTTTAATATTTTATTACACCATGACAAGTGTATTTTCACAATAGACACTTGATTTAATATTATTTACATTATGATTATGATTGCCATTACTATTGTCAAAAAAAATCACCCCAATGATTCTAGAATGATTCATTCTTTAAGTCACCAAGCAAAAATCCCAGAATTTTCTCAAATAGCACTTTATAAGGCGCAGAATTTTTTTTATATGTATATTGTCTTTTTTTTTTTTTTTCAAAGTCATTTTTCCCAATACCATGCCGCCCTCATGTTTATTAAATACTACTTTGAGTCTAAAGTAAACGGCATCCTCAGCAATTTACGGATTGATAGAGGATTTTCTGTATTAAGATGTACACAAAAATAATAAGCCACCCTATGTGATTCTGTGAGCTTCCCACAATCCTCTCATCTCTAAGGAACCTAAGGTATGGTGATGGAGGGGAGGGGCCATATGGATGATTGGCATGTTCTGGATACTTACTGTTGTGGGGGCTGGGGTGGGGGCAGGGGCATAGGGTGGCCGCTCTGTGAGAGGAAGAGAAGGGAGGGGAAAATTAAATCGACTTTATTGAAATTATTTGAAAATTATTCACCAGCGGTAAAGCCTACTTATTCGTCAAATCTGCATCGGTTCAATGTGCACAAATTGATTCATATCACAAATGTTAGTCAATTACATCTATAAGATAAGCACACCCAAATTTAAACATTTACACTTTAATTAGAGAAAGCAATATATAAAATAACAAATTGTAAATCATCTTTATAAAGTCATTTCTGTAGATCTGATAAAGATGGGTGGGCTTCAACGGGGTCAAACCAATCAATTGAAATGTGCTCTTACTTGACATCTTGTTTGTAGGATTGAGGATATCAGGCTATCCCCATCATTTGGTTCTGTAATAGGGCAAAAACTTATTAGACGAATAGGCATGCTTTCAATGTGAGCAAAAACATCATCTTCCTCGAACTGCAAACATCTTCATTTCAACCTGCTTTTCGATTAAATATTTGTTGAAAACAAAAATACACCCACCTGTTTTAGCTTGACTGTGAAATTCGAAGACATTGTTTTATTGAACAATTCACAGTGTGTGTGTTTTTTTAAATCAATAAAGAGGTGGATTTAATAGGAACTAAACGCTATGTTGTGTTTATGGTCCTCAGGCCTGCATTGAATGAGGATAATGGCGCACAATGAGGCGAGTGGGCTTACAGCTCGCCAAGAGGATTATTTATTGATGAACGTAATAAAATGACAGCTACAAGAAGGAAAAACAAAGGTTATTTACACGAAATGTAATGTAGAGGTGTTGTAACGTTACTTGGCGAGCTATAAGCAACATGAATGCATGAACGGTGGAGATGCTAACATGCAAAACATCACTGAATGAAACTGGCTAACACTAGCTGAACAACCCGACAGAGGAATATCGCATGGAAAACATATTCATATTCGCATTTCAGGCAGAAAATGTGTTTTGTGTTATTTGGAGTGTGTTCGGCGTGTTTAAAAGTGTCTTACTTTTCATATTGTATTAACAACAAGGTGTTAGAAACCGTATTGAAACCGTATTAGCTAGCGTGCTAAAACTATAGCCCGACAACCGTTTAAGACATGAAAATCACGATACGTATTTAAAAAAACTGCATTTTTAAATAGGCATGTTTGTTGTGTTACAACACAGATAATAAGTTGTTTGCTGAACGTAGTACTTTGTAATAAAACACATAATTTTAACAAACACTCACCCCCGCTTCTTTGTTCCCTCAATGGTGCTTCGCCAGGATGTGACACATTTGGAGCGAGACAGGGGCAGCTGCAGCTTGCAGTAATGGGCGTGCCAAACGGTAGGGGGCGTGCCGAGCGGTTTTTCATTGGTCGCGAAAACTGTCTGTTCCGCATGAAGCCCGTTTTCGGGCTTTTTAAATATATTTATTTATTTATTTTTTTCAGTGGAGGAAAGGGGCTTCCATACTTATTCGCTATTGGCCTACAGAAAGCAGTAAATCCAACCTAATAAGACTAAACGTAATTATTTTAACGTAAAAACAGCGTTAATGATATTAGGAATATTGTATTCGATTTTTTTTAAATTACTTTCGATAGTTATTTATTTATGCATGTCGCGGGTTATTGATATTGTTGTTTTTATGGTCTATTACTATTGTATTGGTTATACATGAAAAATACCTTATAAAATTAGCAATTTCTACTATTTTGAAAAATGATTTACATTTTTTTTGTTACTTTCCTAAGAGTGCATGCAAACAAAAAAACGGTAACACTTTACAATAAGGGTTCATTAACAACATTAATCTAACGTTAATTTATCAATACATTATTAAAATGACTGTACTGTGAACTAACATGAACAATGAACAGCTGTATTTTTAAATTACATCAGCAAGACCTCCTACTGGCTCCATGGCTGAAAAAGAAAAATAAAAAATACTGAAATTATTGTAAAACATACATATATCTTTATAACATTGTAAATGACAATTAGTAATATTTATATCTATGAAACTGAAATGACAAATTACACATTCAGCTAACAATATTCAGATGTCTTTTAAAAGCCAAAATCTTAAATAAATAAATGTAAAATGTATGCGCATTTGCAATATTGTGTAAAAAAAAAAAAAAACAAAAAAAAAACATTTGTATCTGATATCTATGACAAATCACGTCTTACCACCGCCAGGTTTTCCAAGTATAAAAGAAAGTACGTAAATGTTTGGTTACCGCTGATTGGCCAACACAGTTGCCAGGAGGAAACTCCTTTCACCAATGAGAAACCGTTCGGCACGCCCATTACTCCAAGCTGCAGCTACCCATGTTAGTTTTGAGCTGCATCTGACCTCATTTTCTAGCACATTTCTGCCCTCTAGTGGCCACAATATAATACTGTACAGAGTCAGGAGAGAGAGACATGGGCGCAAAATGCAAAACTGCCCATTCTGTTTGATTTAGCATCTAAATCTGCCCAGTTTAGACAGATTTAGCAAACACAACTTCTTAATTTAGTCATATGCACAACTGTTCAAAAGTGTGGGGTCAGGAAGACTAGGAAATTCATATTTCTATTCAGCAATGATGCATTGCATTGATCTAAAGTGGCTGTAAATAGTAAATATAACTAAAGATTTCTATTTTAAATTAAATTATGTTCTTGTGAACTTTCTAGTCAACAAAGAATCCTGAATATTAAGCTGCAATGTTGTTGTAGAAAGATTTCTGAAGGATCGGATCATGTGATCCTTTGCCATCACATTAAATTATAGTTTAAAATAGAAAAAAAGTCATTTTAAATCATTACTATATAACATTTTTTTTCCCTGTATTTTTTATCAAATAAATTTAGCCTTGGTAAGCATAAGAGACTTCTTTCAAAAACATTAAAAAATCTTGCCAACCCGAAACTTCTGAACGGTAGTGTATATGAGCAAAACAAATTTCATATTTGTACATTTATGATTGAGACATCACTATCACTAATTGGCACAGTTTAGATTATACATTTATATTTAATGCAAAATGTACTTTTAGATGCAAAGGATTACATTTAATGGTAAATCATACTAGTAAGAAAAATGCACTATTTTTTTAAACACTTACTTCATTAAATCCAACAAAATACAGCAGTTTTTGTTACTAAATCTGACTAAATTGATCTGCTCTGTAACACACTTTATTGCACATTCGTCACGCTATTAATATTCATTAAATCCAATATACAACACGACTGAAACCTTCCGTTCTGAGCACTAAGTAAACATATTTTATAATTCACCAATTATGACTCAATTATGCTTTATTTTGATTGGCATGAGCATCAATTTTGCAGCAAAAACGTCATTAAAAAAGTAAAACGAAACATTCACCACGTCCACTTCAAAGATTTATTGGGCAGATATCACTCAATTCATTTTCACGATTCATTTAGCACTGTAAACACTTATGTAGAGAAGGCAACATGCTCCAAATAGACCAAGATATAGGCTTGAAATCCTTTTGTTTGCCTGGTGTCAAAGTAAAGTTTCAATCCCTGTGTATAAAGCAAAGGTATTTTTTCATTCGCTGCAACAAGTCTTGAATGCACCTGCTGTTGGGATGCAAAAAACGAGAGCAGACAGTTCCTCTAGAGCCAGTGTCACTGAGAACCAGTCCTGTCCGATTGAATGGTCTTAGCAATTGCTTTCAGTGTCTTTGATACACACATATATTATTATAAACATGTAAACAAGTATAAAAGTAATTTCGTATATTTTTATTGAAGAGTCCTCTGTCTCACTGATAAGCTTCATCCCACAGTATGTATCCCATCTTCCTCTGATGTAAGTAATCCACGTCAAGGCTTTATTTCAGAAGCCATTCATTCACTGAAAATAGAAGCAGAGAATGTGCTATCAGATACATTTATTGTGAAGCGTAACACTTACTCACAAAGACGAACGTTTAATTTCTATCTGTTTCAAGAGCAATAATCGTAAGAGTCTAATTAGAGTGCTCAGCTTTATTGAACGCAGCGTGCGTTTACGTCACAGAGCCTGCGTATTTTATTGATGTGGAGCGTGACACAGACCTCGATACTGCGGCCTCAGCACACGGTTGTTGGGACAGTCCCGTCTCTGACTGAAGTTGATGTTGGTGCGGATGCAGCGTTGGTGCAGTGGCTGGGTCGGCCGCATGTTGTCACCCATACTAAGGAAGATCTGAGACGGCTGGTTTTGACTGAGGAGACGAAGAGACTGCATCTGAAAAATAATATAATATAATATAATATAATATAATATAATGTAATATAATGTAATATGATATAATATAATGTGATATAATATAATATAATGTAATATAATATATGATATAATATAATGTAATATAATATAATATGATATGATATAATATAATATGATATAATATAATATAATAGAATATGATATGATATAATATAATATGATATAATATAATGTGATATAATATAATATAATATGATATAATATAATATAATATAATATAATATAATATAATATAATAGAATATGATATGATATAATATAATATAATGTAATATAATATGATATAATATAATGTGATATAATATAATATAATATGATATAATATAATATGATATAATATAATATAATGTGATATAATATAATATAATATGATATAATATAATACAATGTAATATAATATAATATAATGTGATATAATATATAATATGATATAATATAATATAATGTAATATAATATAATATAATATAATATGATATTATATAATATAATATAATATAATATAATATAATATAATGTGATATAATATAATATGATATAATATAATATGATATAATATAATATAATATAATATAATATAATATAATATAATATGATATAATATAATATAATATAATGTGATATAATATAATATGATATAATATAATGTAATATAATATAATATAATATAATATAATATGATATGATATGATATGATATGATATGATATAATATAATATAATATAATATAATATAATGTAATATAATATAATATAATATAATATAAGTAGGGTTTTCAACATTGCACCTCTATCTGTGAGATGTAAATTGGCCTATTCATTAATATCCAGGTGGCTGTCTCAAGGCACGGTGGAATAGTTATCGATCCTTCATATGTGATAAAACGGGAGGTTTCGGGATACAGCTCCTCAATATCGAGCCCCATCAGCAAGTATGCATCATCTGAAAATACATAGTATAAAACAAGATGGATCACATATTTTTCAAAAGATTTCACCCCAAGATGTCAAGATACATTCCTACAGGAAAATAAAGGATATTATCATATCGCTATTATTATTTGTTCTGATGGCAATGCTGAGAGAATGAAATATCACTTCTTATCCAAGACCACAAGGTGGTAATACAAAGCCAAGTTTGTTTTTCTTGTCTATATCGATTAAGAGTTATGAAAGTCTTTGCAGAAGCAATATTTCACATTCGGACCATGGAATTTGATTTAATAATACTGTTGGAGGCAGTTTTCAGACATTTAATGTTAACAATAGTAACATAAATTCAATTTAATGTTAGTAAAATTAACATAATTTTAAATTTAACGCTAATAAAAACAGCTTTAAAAGGAAAAACGAGCCCCGCCGGCTCCACTGACATTAGTAAGGAAGTGCATGGGTATTTGTGGGCACTTACGTTTGTATGTAATCCTTGTAATGGTCTCTCTGCTCAGCATACGGTTCAGAAATAAATTTGTAGGCTCTGAAATCTGAAGAGTTAGATATCAAAGAAAACATTATTTAAAACCAGAATTCTGCAGCTTTGTCTGATGAAAAGGCAGAGCTTCATAAAACATGGTGGTGTTCAAGGCATTAATCACAAATGACATGAGCGTTAACTCACTGCTGAGATATTTCATTACGCCTTCACCATATCACAAGCATAATCAATAATAGTCTAGTAGAATTTATTCTAGGGGCATCTGGACGTGTTTTTTCCATGTACTGAAGATGAATGGCTTTCATCCGTGTGCCTTCATTAGTAGCAGAATGGTGGAGATTCCCTGACTTGACGATCACTGCGAAGCGGGATGAAAGAGAACGGGGAGGAGGTGGAGGGGGCTGCAATACTCCAACACCTTCATCTGAACTGTGGCAGTTCTGCCCTAATTTACACAGAAGTCACGATTCAAACCATCAGGGAGGAGGCTCCTGCTGCAATCTGTGAGTTTTACATCATGCTGTGCGATGAGGTTAAATGTCACAGTGAACCATCATTATCTCACTTTAGTTCGGAGGAGAAAAGTAGTTAATAATCAGAAATCAAGACATGAATGAAGTTTTGTAAACATATAATTTATACATGCAGAAAAAAATGAACGCACATCTGTTTACTGTATCCAGTGTAGACAGCATCAGTGATTATAATGGGTTCTATTTGCTTTTGACACAACACGACTCTTGCAAGTCAAATGTCAGCTGCTAAGCAACTGAATGGCAGTGGGTGGGGCCTATAATGCGATGATCTATATCAATTCATCGATGTCTTAATCTGGAGGTAGTGATTTGCAAATGTTTTTGCCGGTGTGACGTCACAAAATCCCTCAATATAAAAGCAAGCCATTTTTGGAGCTTCATTAAAAAAATTATTTTTTTTTAAAATGAGGAGGTTTTAAGCTGCAAAACTGTTTTTAAATTAAGAACTTTTAGGAACACAAGTCATGCATCTCAGTGCAGCTTTAAGGTGTCCGTAATTTTTTAGTTTAAATAAGCCCACTAAAAAATAGATTAGTGGTTCAATACCATTCTGCATTTTCCCAGCATGCACTGGGGCATGAATTATTAATATGCTTTGACCACATGCCAGTTTTATTTACACTGTTGTTGTTGATTTTGTAATTATGCCTGTGAAGTCAAACAGAAGTCAAGAGCCTCTCACAGCATGACATGTACATGTACATGGCATGTTTATAAAAAAAGCAAACAAACATAATATTGAATAATTTAATGTAAAAAAAAAAACAGATTTCATAGAGCTCTTCTTTAATTGTGACTTCATAAATCCTTTTTAACATACTTAACATAAGAATAATAAGTAAAAAATAAACTACAATTATCAAGTAAATCTTGGATATTTTTTCACTATAATTTGTACTTGATGAATCAGAATCTTTTGCAGTGCACTTTGCAAGCACATGATGCAAATGACATGGCAATGCAGACAATTAATAATGAAGACGTGACTTTGAATAAAACAATAAAAAGTTTTTAGTTTATTCTGGTAGAATACCTTTTTCACTAAGTGCACATTTTTGCCCATGAGAATTGTTATCAGAAGAGTATTTTATTTATTTTGTGCCCATTAAAAATATGATTGTCATTTGTCATTGAGTATTGTCATTTGTTTTAAATCATTTAGATTCATGTGAATGATTTATAAAAAAGAACTGTTTGTACCCTTGAAGCAGCATGGATGCATAATAAATGTAGTGGATATGAAACAATGGTGGCCGAAAACTGCAGTCGCATTTTTATATTTGCTGAATATTTGAGGGGAAAAAATGATTAAAAAGTTAATCTAAGAGCAAATTCTATTAGATTATTCCATATAAAGTTTTAAGTATCCATTGTTAATTAAAGTAGCTTTACTACATTATATAATGCTTAAAAATAAACCATTACATTCAAGTTAAAACTTTTATGGCATGTTGATTTATTTACATTAATATTTGAGTTGATCAGTTAAGTGCACTGTATATAATGTTGGCTAAAGATTAATGAAGTTTAAGACTAATTAATGAATTGTCTCCTTTTCACTGTGTACATTTAGAGCAACTGAGTCTACTAACCTTCATGAAGATAGAAACAACTGCAATTCCATTAGGACTCCTGGCGGCATCACTGTAATTTAAATACAAATCCTGATTATAATGTATGAGCTGCACCTGTGAAAAGACAAAAGAAGAAGTGTGACTTCCAGTAAAACACTAACAAACACCTGCTAGGTAGAAATGTGCACTGCCAAACCATCTTGACTGTACGACTAGCTGAGCTCTTCTTTTAAAACAGCCATAATCCATAAAATATGCTCATAAATGATGTGTATATAACAGCATAACTCCATTAACTTCCTTTATGTCAGCTTGTAATCTCGTGTGGCACTGTAATGAGGGTCAGTACATTAATCCGTATAAATATTTTGCTGTTTGTTGTGTATAAATTGCTAATGAATTGTTAATGGGAACATTATGAAGCTCCTTTATGCTCCTCCATCCTGCTTTATCGTTATTTCAGCCCAGCTCAATGAAAAGAGAGAGATGGAAGCCAGGAAATCTGCTGCTTAATTTTCAGTGGCTCAAAATTGCATTGGAACTCATTAGAAAATATGCTTCAGTCATCAGTTATAATGAGCGTGCTTGTCAGCTTCAAAATGAAGTTGTTGGAAAGCCGCTACCCATATAACCTCATTTGAATTAGGAAAATGAAGAGAAGCTGCTGACTTCAGTGAAATCAGAGGTGAGGTGAGGCTCACAGAGGGCCACACATCTTTGCACCAAGACAAAGTGTAAATATTTGAACTCATTAAAATTATTTGATATGTCGGTTCTTGACAGTGAAAACTGTCTCTTGTTGTATATTAATAATTGTTTGCTCTCTTTCAGTATCAAACTATGTACACGCTGTCTTTTTCTGTTACACGTTTTTAATGTTTTTGAAAGAAGTTTCTCATACTACCAGATGCAGAATTTATTTGATCAAAAATACAGAAAAAACAATAATATTGTGAAATATTATTCCTATTCAAAATGTAATTTATTCCTGTGATCAAAGATGAATTTTCAGCATTATTACGCTTTTAGTCTTGTCACATGATCCTTCAGAAATAATTCTAATATGATGATTTGCTGCTCAAGAAATATTTATTATTATTATCAATGTTGAAAACAGTTGTGCTGCTTAATATTTTTGTAGAACATTATCAAATGAATGTTGTGACATTATAAATGCCCTTATCAATGAAATGCATCCAATAATACTACTCTTTATTGTCAATAGATTTTTTATTATTACAGAATAATATTTATATTGAAAATATGAATACATTTTAAATAACAAAAAAATAGTGAAGTGAATTTTCATTTAGTAGTTAGAAGTGGCACGCTCATCATAGAAGAGGTATATGTACAGGTATGTATGCATCGCATTTTTAATATATTTTTGAATAGATTAACAGATTCAAACAAAAGAATGAGTGTCAAAAACTAGGCTCTACAAAAGAAGCACCTGCGTGATGGATGGGGTCCGTCTGTTTTTCCTCACTATAAACATGTACATTTACAGCACAAGACCAATTCATATCCTGTGACTGTGCAAACAGGAAGATGGCTCATTGCTTTATGGTTTTATTTAGCCTGTTCTTACAGCAAAATCACTTTCATAATCCTGACATTTGCCCTTAATCATGAATAAAAAAGGCTTTATTAATGCAAACTCAGTGACACAGCACAATGCACACATTTTCTGAGAAATCACAAATTTATGTCTCTAGTGAAAGTTGCAACAATTGATTTGGCTTTGGAAAATGTCTTTGATCTGCTCAAATGATATCTCATTGTCTTATTCCGTTTCATGTTGTCGAAGGAAACGAAACTGAGGGAAGAAGACTTTTCATCTCTAGTGTAAAACTAATGTGATAAAAGGGACTAACTTCACAATTTTGCCTACTTCATTAACTTCAGTGCCAGCACTTCAAGGGTTTGTCACCGCATCCAGACGTTTGAAGGAAGACAGATTTAATTGAATCCCACAGAAGTGATGTATTTCCAGGCTCTATGTTGGCTCACCTCTCCAGGGAAGGCCTGGCCGTTGAGCAGGTGCTCGGAGCCCCGGCTGTCCTCGCTGCCAAAGTGAAGCCGGATCTCCTCCAGCCTGTAGCTGTAGCTCAGCGGCCCGCCAGAGATGTTCACCAGGTGTGACTTGTCTGGGCGCAGGGACACGTGTCGGCCTGTGTTATACATCGTTCCACTGACCTGAAAAAACAATCAGACGTTCTTTTTTCTGATAAAACAACATTAAGTGATTCCATGTTTACAATGAGTACATTTGGCAGCGCAAAGGTGAAGCCAACTGGCTAGTCTAAATGGCATTACATGCGTTGTTGGACATAGTGCCTTTTCCTGGAAAAACAGGCTCAAATTCAATGAACGCATTAGTTACTTCTGATGGACTGAGGTTTTTTCAGGTAACCCTGGTTGACAGGTGCAACCGCTGAGGTGGAAATTATGCAGAAAATGCATCTAACCTGAAAGATGAGAACCTATTAAATGGAAAACAACACCTGGAATATTTTGACTTTACTTGGTGGTTACTTTGCTAGTTATGTTTACTAATTGAGACCAAAATTTGTCTTGCTATGGAGCCCTGGTGATCAGAACATCTTTCTAAACAGCTGTGAGAGCATTTGTGAATGTATTCTGATGGGAGATTTTAAATTAGTGAATATAGCAGGCTCATTTGTGATCTAGAGACAGTTTAAGAAGTGCTGATCCCTCAGGTACATTTAAATGAGCGATACATTTAGCCTGACGTTTCATCTGGGTAAAATCTGAGCAAGAGGTAATTACGATCACTTTGAACTGTAGCTCTGAAATAATTTAGAATAAAATGGCAACTTAAGCTGAACTATAGTACTAGGAATGACACTCTAGTTATTCACAGCATTAATCACAAAACACAGAAGACCGTGGAAGCCCGTTTCCAACTCTGACTTTTTTCCCCCTCATAATTGCAATTTTATTTCACATAATTGAGCGAATTTAAATCACACAACTGTGACTTCATCTCACAGTTGTCACTTTATTTCTTACAACTGCAACTTTATATCTCACATTTGTGCCTGTTTGATGTAATTGCAACTTTATTGCCTGTAATTGCCACTTTATATCTCCCAATTGCAACTTTATTACTATTACTATGATAATACCAACACCAGAACTTGAATGCATCCGTCAAATAGAAACATTTGTGTCAAACGCCAACACCAGGCTGAAAAGAATACAAAATAAACAAGGCAACTGAATATTTGAAATAATTTGTTGATGGAAATAAAATATGAACTTCTACATGATGTTTGTGAATGAACTGACCAACATTAGAGAAATTTTAGATCACAGTGAACTAAACTAACAGAAAGAGAGTTTAACATAATGATATCACAGAGGTCAGAGCTCATAGTTTTAGCTCGCTGTGACCTCACATTGTGACCACATCATGAGTATCATGAGCTCATGGTGAGATCTCTGTGAGATCAAACTGTTGACTGGGAATCTCACAATGTGACTTTATTTCATATTTTAACCTATAACGAACTAAAGAGACATGAAAAAGAACACAATAAATCTGATATTTCCATTCAGTAACTTAAGAATGAATGAGCGTCTTGTCCATCTAAAAGAGACCATAAACATTTCCATTACAGCCTATAGTTTCCATGCATAAACTCCATTATTTACAGCCCTCTGGCAACCAATGTCACTAACCAATCAAACTGGCTTTTAGGTCTCCAATGGAATTTTCTCTAGGAATAACATCAACTCCCCACATACAGATTGCAGTCATAACAAGCTCAAAGGAGCAATGCATACATAAATGTAATTGGGTCTCCTGAAATAAGAGCAGAAAAACCTCCAGAGGAAAACACCAGCACACTTTAACTCCGGGCTCCAGACTAAGTCTAGGGTACAAATGTATTATTGAGAGAAGATGAACTACGGTGTATCATCCATAACCACAACCTCTTGGAGCTTCATTGGAGAATTCTTCACTGACAGTCCCTGTCAGCACAGATGGTGAGCCTGCCTAATCTCCCCCAGCAGATGCACAGCAGCATTAATCATAAAACAGGATGTTAAATGAGGAATTAACTCCTTCCTTTCCCTCCTGCTCTGTGGAATAAATCCCCCCCTTTGGACTCAAGATCTGTATGACAACAACCACCTGAATCCCTTTAGAGGTCAGGGCGATATCGGATGTATACCAGCCATCAATAATCAAATGCTGGATTTGTGTCTGCTAAATGAGTTTAGTCACACTAATCTGCTGACCGACTGCAGGTGCACTTCATTGAAAGCAAATGGCAAGCAATATTGCACGCCGGAGAGAATTAGCGATCTCATTACAGCACCGTTGTAACAAACCAACAGTCGTGGAGCATTAGCCATCTTCAAAGGCTTAATTTGGAAGGCTTCGCTAATATGCTTGGCAAAAATAATTGAAGATCTGCTTCACTGGCCAACAGAGGTGCATAAAAAAGTCATCCAATGAATTAAGATTCAGCAACAAACCAAACAACTAGCTGTCTAAACAACAGCCATAGAAGTAAATACAGAACGTGATTAGATTTGACAAATGGACCGCTAAGCTGGGGTTATGTCGTGTGACCCTATCTTGTCAAAATCCCAGTGAATTATGGGACGGTGGTCTAAATTGAATAATGTGTGAGTGAGTGTACATCTTCTACAAGTTTGAAAAATGTGAAAAATAGCTACTTCATGATTAACGGATATTATAGAAAGGATTATGCTGCAACTGTCACTCACAGTGTCAGTGTTGCTTTACGAAAATACAATACAGAGTGTTCCAGTATCCTTTTCAGTACTTACCTTCCGTCGCCCTGCATTGAGTCGTAGCGGGTTGAGGAAGGGGTCAAAAATCATTCGACTGGTTTCGATGTTGACAGGCGACTGTCTCTTCCCAATCGCGCACAGGTTCCAGGCCGTGTTAACTAGTCCCCAGAAAGATGGCACTAGTAAAATATAAACATAAAAAGTGAAGTTCAGAGCATTTGCTTTAAATTTCAGCAGTAGACTGCCGCTTTTGCCGTTTTGAAATGAATCATGATATGATTGGCGTGGGATACGTTTGGCATTATCTCAAATTGCTCATCCCAAATTTCCTCCGTTTGCCCCATCCATGGTGTAGATGTTATTTTTGATTTTGGATATCCTTTGATACAAATTCTTGACAAGCAATCAATATTACCACTTAATTACCAGGCGCAGCGCCGCTTCTCTTTTGAGGTCATTATTGTACATCCAAATGAAAGAACTGAATGTTAATGCGATTTGCTTCGCAAAAACAAACTCACGAAAAAAAAGAAAAGAAACACAGATGGAATTAGTCACATTAGCCACACAGCCAAAGGACATACTTGACCTTATATGATTAATTTATTCTCTGAGATGTTTCACACTCCTAAAACAGTAAACAACTTTATTGCTGATTGCAACGAGACTTTTATTAGTGCATTGAACCTCAAACCTCGTGAAATATAATATTATTTGTTGGATTGAAATTTAATGTGACAGATCAAGGGAGGAGCCCAACACCTGGGAACTAACTCCCTGTCTTTAAAAGGTTAACATCAGCTAAAAATGAAAGTCCTGTGTCATTCCAAACCTTTCTATCTTCTGTGAAACAACAAAACACAACATTGGAGAACACTAACTTCAATTGTAATATTTTTTTTATGTGCCGCAGGAGAAAGAGTTCTAGAGTTTTGAATGACGTGAGGGTGAACAAATCATGACAGACTTTTATTTTTGAACTATCCCTTTAATGGAATCCAGCATGAGGTCAGTGACAGGAGCGCGAGCGCAGATGATATTTTGACCGTGACCTCCACACTGGCCACATCAACCTCATTAGATCACTGAGAGCTTGGATGCTTCAATGCATAGAGTATAACCTTTGGTCCTCATCGGCTGAGATTATAAACAGATGTATCCAGCATGAACAGGCTATCCCCAACATGATTTTCCTCTCATCATGCCTGGCTCTGTGGGAGTGAAAGCAGACTAGGCTACGTGATAGGTTGCTGTATTAAATCAGAATGAGAAAATGCATTAGATGCAATGATTATGCTAGGAAGCTGTGGAATAACACAAGCTCTGTTCCTTCGAATGCGTGAAAGCTATTCATGCGCTATTTGCTTATTTTCAGCATCTCTTTGTACAGTGACCTAAATAAATGATTGTTTCCAAAACTGTTCTAAGGTGTAATCCTGCTTTTGTCTGGCATCCTAACAGCCACTGAGCTCATTACGTGGAATTTGTTTTTATTTTTTTCACTTCTCAAATGCCTCTCTCTGTGGTTTCTTAAATGTCAAGGGCAGACAGAATATGCAACTGCTTATAAAATTGTAGGAGGAACGAGTAAGAAATTTGTGCTTATTTAAAAGTAGGCTCGACTCAGCCCATAAATTTGTCAGACACTAGTTTTGTTTTCTTGGACTGGAAAATGGACAAATACAAAAACTGTAAATATGAACATATTCCTTTTATAAACATATTTCATGTTTAGTTGTTTTTTTGCCCTCTAAAATGGCATCATTTATTAAATTTCCATACTTTTGGATGCACCAACATTCAAATTCTGGCTGATAATTATTTTCATGTTATAGCTGATAAATAAAGGTCAATGACTGAGATTAAACTATTTTTTTCTACAATTCTAAAAATGCTAAGTTAAAAACAACCCAAGTTGGGTTGAAAATGGACCAAATCAGTGCTTTGGATTGTTTTGACCCCGGAGTTGGGTTAAATGTTTGCCCAACATGCTGGGCAGTTTTATTTAACCAACTATTGCTTAAAAATGACTATATGGCTGGCTTAAAATGAACCCAAAATAGGTTGGAAATTAAAAATCAGACACATTAATTACTAGAGGCAACAATAATAATCAAAAGGTGAACATTTAGTAATTAAGCAATTTAATAAATGCTTATTGTTTAATTACTATTCATTAAACTTATTAATAAATGTTCATTTATTAAACATATTAATAAATGTTAATTATTTATATATGTTAAATATTTTGGGCTCATTTTAAGCAAGAAATACAGTCATTTTTAAGCAGTAGTTGGGTTAAATAAAATTACCCAAGTTGGGCATTTTCAACCGAACTTTAACCCAGCATTTTGTATAATATACAGAGTGTATAATATTTTGTCTAAATACATGAAAAAAAAACCATTACAAAACTAATATCTATTTTTTAAATACTAAAAATGAATTAAGGCATCCCAACATCATAATGTGTACAGTATGAAAAATGGATATTCAATTTGAGATTTGTTAAAGATTACATTTAATGGAATTATTAAATTATTAATGTTTTTAAAGATCAATTTTTAGTGATTATTAAGGGTGTGAAAAATTAAGTATCCAATACCACCCATATCATATGTCCGGTAAGGATTTATTTTAAAATATATTAAAATATCTGGCCAATATGGTAAAGATATATCATGTATTCTTTTTTAAAGAGAGAAAAGACAAAAAAAAAAAAAGTGAACAATTCTATGAAAAATTAAAAATTAAAAAAAAAAACAAAAAAAACAGCAGCAGCCTGAGTTTATGTTTGAGGTGTTGTTGAGTATGTTTGTTTTTTATCTTCATGTGATCTCTCTCTGATTCCATTGTTAAGGTCAGCAGAGCGTTTTGAGCTCTGACGCTAACAGTCTGTCCTATCCAGTCATATAATGATTTTGCTGTAGCAATTGATGAGTGGTAGACAGATGGCACCCTCATCCTCAGGGATCTGTGCCAGATTTGGCTTTGGGTTCAATACATTAATGAGAACTCTCTCAAAGTGCTTTTTAGGTATGACAGGGGATAGATATATCAACTGAACAGTGTACAGTAAAATGCAAGGCTGAGCACTGATGTTACATCATACTGAAAGCTGTATGACGTCTTAAACATGTAAGAAGCACATTCAATTTAATGCTACAAATACTTATTTTTTTACATATTCTCTTAGTTTTACACATCTCTTCTGCAACTAGGAATTTATTCAACAGTGCAGTTTTCCGGATGAAGAGAAGCACAAAAGGTTTTGTTGCGTTCAGATTTGCTTACACAATGTTTGTTTATTCCCCTGAGCACAAGTGCTGATGGGAGATAGCTGAACATATACATTTAATCACAGTATAATGGAGAATTGCTTCTTTGATTTCGCTAATAGTAGCACATAAATGCTATCACTTGAAACATCAGCCCTTAATTAAAACACTTAATTATTACTTATTTTTTTAAGCAAAAAGCTTTCCACTTTATATTGTTTAGTTTTTGAAGGAAGTCTCTTATGTTCAGCATTTATCAGAAAAAAAACCTGTAACATTGTGAAATACTATTACCATTTCACAATAACTGTTTTCTATTTTGACACATTTTAAAAAGTAATTTATTCCTGTGATAGATATTTCACTTTTCAGAGTCGCATGATCCTTCAGAAATAATCCTAAAATTCAGATTACACATGCACACACAACCTCTGATTTTGTTTGTGAAATATAAAACATGTTGTTTTTTTTTGCATTTCAAAAGTAAAACATCTCATGTAGCAGCTTCAGCAAAACCCTCAGGAGAACAGAAGAGATGTTCTCAACCAATTAACAATGTAGGAACTTTCTGCCACAGCTATGTAAGCATATAATGAGCGTGTGCCAAAAACAGGACAGAAATATTCATTCATGAATATGCACACATTAAAGAGAAGTTCATATCTCACTGGAGTGAAATGAAGTCCATGACTGAAAATAGCCAGTGCATGTCAATCACGAGAAGTTTTGGCATATCACATTCAACTGATAAGACAAAACTATAAAACGGAAAAGGGTTTCTTCCTCCTAAAATCAAATTAGTCTCTAAAACCTCTTAAAATAAAACCATTTTAAAACCATAGGCCATTTTAATTGTACGATGTGAAAGAAAATGTGTGTGTTTGACATATTCAAAGTGACAGTGTTACATTTAATTCCTCTTATAAGTATGATGAATAAATCATAAATACACTTAAAGCTGATATGTGTAATCGTTTTAGTGTTAAATACTTCCTCTTATTGAATATGCAGAGACAGCTGTAAGGAAGCCAATTTGTAAGGTTGATTTAGCTAAAAAGTGTAAAAGCTGCCTCAGTGCTGCTTTCAGAACATTTCTTTTTCTTTGTTTTTGTTTTTTGTTTGAGCATCTGACCACAACAATCCAGCAGCAGTGGCTCAACCAATGCTGATCTGTTTGCCTAACCAATGGCAGACAAAGGGAGTGTTTGGAGAACCTGTTTTTAAAAAAAATAGCATTTGTTTCCATTTTATTTGGTGGTGCAGCAATTTTACACTTCACTTACACTATGCCTGATATTTTACAGTAAGATCGCATTTAACCGTAACTGATCAGTTCTTTGACAAGTGTCTCATGTGCTTAAGGCAAACATTAAAGTTTAAAAGATTACTACTAAACCATCGCTTTTAGTTTTCTCAGAACAAGCAAAAGAGTGTTTTACTTATAGGGACTGTCTTGAAACGAATCCGACATGCTCTGGGAAAGGGATGATGTTTTCTCTTTGAATGCTTTCTCGTCTTCTTTCATTGTCCCTTTTAAGTCTCAAGGACATTTATGCAATATAAATCCAGAGAGTTTTTCTCCCTTGCAGAACACTTAATAAAGAGGTAAATTTATGTGCAATACATATATTTATGAGTTGCTATAGGGCTTACTTGATATCCCTTACAACCATGATTGATGCTGCTGTACTGCTATGTCCTTGTAAGTAGACCTAGCATAACTTTTTGTGAAATATAAAGACCATTCTTTTGGAATCTTCTTTCTCAAAAGCGTTTAAGCAATACTAAATAGAAAATACCAAAGAAAATCCTTGTTAGTGTTCAAAGGGCTTCTTTGCTGGTTACATACATTACTGACTGACTGCATAATTAAGTACTTTGAATAAAGCTCATAAAGTGTCTCAGACCTCTGCTTCAATAGTAAGCATTAATCAGCTGAGACCACAAGCTGTAAAAATAGATTAAGCTATAACCAGGCCCACACGGGATCTGCGCCCGCAGAACAAGATATACGGAAAATTAATTCATCCAGTGTTCTACTCCTGCATGTTCAACTATTAAATGTTCTAGATAATTTGATTATTATTACATTTTACAATGTTTAAATCCATTTTTCAGAATTCTACCGATTTTGTATCAGGAAAAAGTCATGAGGCTATTAACCTCTATTCAAAAGTTTGAGGTCACAAAGATTTTTAAATGTTTTTGAACTAAGTCCGTTTTGCTCATGATTTGATTAAAAGCACAGGAAAAATGTAATGTTGTAAGATATTATTACAATTTAAATGTTTTCTATTTGAATATATTTTAAAATGTCATTTATTCCTGTGATGGCAAAGCTGAATTTTCAGCAGCCGTTACTCAGTGTCACATGATCTTTTAGAAATCATAAAAAATGATCATATTATTAATATTATTATCATATTAATATCATATTATTAATGTTAAAATTAATTATGCTGATTTATATTTTTGTGGAAACTGTGATATATATTTTGATTAGAAAATCAGAAGAACAGTACTGATTTGAAATAGGATTTTTTTGTAACAATGTAAAAGTCTTTACTGTCACTTTTGATGTATTTAATGCATATTTTGCTGAATAAAAGAACACTTTAAAACCATAGTCTGGTAAAGGATTACAAGTAACACGAGTTACGTAATCAGGATGTGCCCGTAGCCTAAATCCGAATTCGGAAAGACACAGAAAATGAGTAACGCATTCTACGGAGCCCCTAAAGGGGCACGGTTAGATTTGCTGCAGTAGTCGGTCACATTACAGTACATCATATTTCACTTCTCACTTGAAGTGCGCAACAGATCCTGAACGTCATTGACAAACATCTTATCTTGCCGCTCCCTACTTGTGATCAGGATTTCGAAAGTTAAAGTAAAAAAGTGAGCACAGCAGCACATATTCAAAAGCTATTTCAATACCCCGCATATTGATAGAGGCTGATGGTTATTGTAGTTCTATACTAAATGTGAGCATGCATTTACTTTTAACAGTGAAATGCAATCTCAGAATATTACGCAAAACTGCAAAAATAAAATATTCTGAATAACACAAATATACTTTGTGTAATTAATCTCACTTTATTTACCAATATCTTTGCTGCTGAGCTTCAGTGATCCAAATCAACAATAGTAATAAGCACAAATGACTTTAGATAAACACCACATTTTTGTTTAATTTTTTTATTGCTGAAGAAAGAGTGTTGAACTCTCTTCTCCAGAATGGCAGCACAGCTGAGAGGTTTATTTGAGCTGTGCCCTCGGTACAGGAGTCAATTTGCATTTCCTTCAGCCTGAGGCTTATTCATTTCACTTTTGGTGTAAAAGGGCTTTACATTTGCCAAAATAGAACACATTTTGTTATTTAAAAATAAGTAATGGAATTGAGCCTTTGCAAAGACCCGCCCCCTTTAGTTACTGTTGCTATGTCCGACAAGCCATGTGCTCTCACGCCACACATCATGTTCTCACAAAGGGAAAAATACATCCCGGAGCAAAGAGCACACTGACAACACGTCGACAGACATTTGAAACAGTTTTATATTCAATATATCGTAATTTTTTATAGACGTTTAAACAATAAATAATGAAAATGGTTTAAAGTTTAAGCTTGTTTGAAGTAAAATAGTAAAGTAAGTAAATCCTAAAGTAATTGTAAAAGTAAATTTCAGTACACTAATTTATTTAAAAAACTTTTTTGAAACAATCATTATTTTTTGCACACAATTGCATTTGGTGATGCTAGCGACACAAAAATTACACACTTTAAAGTTCACCTTTAAAATAACCTCTATCTTGCATGTATCGTATAACAACCTTATCCCGTTTCTCAGACAAGGCTTAAGCACAATCCTAGATTAAAATGCATGTTTGAACTGTTTTATCTGAGATCAACTTGCAGTAGGATATCTTAAAATATGTCAGTGCCATTGTTTTGTCTCAAGATGCACATCAGTAATGTTTTTTTTTTCTTAGGCATGTTTATAAAAGCTACTTAAATGTCCTAATTAAACTAAGGAATAATCCTGGCTTAATCTAAGCCCTGTCTGTGAAACCAGTCCTAAAAGTATCAAGCAAACTAATCTAGTGAAATGTAGTATAAACTCCCTGTTTAATCTCTTAATTATGATGCAGCACGTGCAAAGTGCTGTCAAACACTGTTCACACCATTTGTGTAAAATCCACCTCATTCACACCACGCACACATACATTAAACGTGTGAATCAAACAGAATAAATATTCATTGGCGCCCTGAAGTTTTTTGTCCTATACGTCAACACACAAAGCCTCCGCATTTCTTGCAAGCCTTGGTGTGGCAAGCAGCATGACTCTCGACAAGACACATTCTGCAAACTCTCACACTGTTTTCTTTTCTTTTTTGAAAGGCTTACCTGGTATAAAGCTCCCTTGGACAAGATCTTTGTATGCCCACCATCCATCGTGCAGCTTTGATGACACTGGCTGTGCTGCGGGAAAAGAAGAAATTCACACATCACTCACCCACGGCTCTTTGAAAATACAGTCACACCTGTAACAGACCCCAGCTCCCCGTGGAGAGAAGTTTCTGCTGTCAAATGAGAGGATGACGTTGTCTCTAATGCTTCAAGGCACATTTAAAAAGAGGCAAAACTCAAAGTATTTGACCAAAAAAAAAAAGTAGCATGGAAATTTAGAAAGTCAATATTTGCCAAGCGCAATTGCAAGAAGAAACAATTTTGTGAGATGACGACAGATGCATCCTGGATCCTCTGCTCTGGGCCCTGTCGGCATAGCTGGAAAGTAGGTCACAGAGGCAGCAGACTTCAGCATTCTGAATTCACTCTGTTATCTCACATCACTATTCCCCTCACCTCTCTCCCTCTGGCTTCAGGCTGCAGCTTGCATCATATCCACTGCCAAGTCAAGCACTCAGGGCTGCTCTTTAATATACCACACCACGGCTCTACTCTCAAGCCAGGTTGCTTTGATGTGCCCGTCCTGAACGGGGCGGAGGATTGGAGCCCAATTTGCTTCCACCCCAATTTATCGACATCTGTATCTGAGATATGAGAAGCTTGTGCACTTTTACTTATATGACTCATAAGAAGCTGCTATTTCTAAGACTATGGTACCTAGAAGCATCGAGAGCCAAGGATTTGCTGTAAGTGCAGGTGCTGAGATTCATGCACCGGGAGATTCGCGAAATGCTGACACTCGATTGAGCCCCGCAACCCATATATCCTCTCTGTTGTGTGCGGCTCCCTGTGCGATATTGAACTGAACATAAAAAGGCTCGAGTATTATTTTACACCGCACGTTTTTGACACGCATGAGTCGCTTTGATATTATTGGCTGGAATGAGGAAAATAATCCTCAAGCTTTTAACCAGATGGCTTGATTTTGATTTTTCTCACACTCACAGCCATCATCTCCTCTGTACTAGACTGACCTCAAATCACACATCAACTTCCTTTCAAAATATATCACGGGCTTTTCGGTAAAACCCGTCATGCACATATCTCGCTCTTTGAAGATCTAGCTTCTGTCTGTATTTTATGGATGCCCATTCCCAGGAGGAAGGATGACGTCAAACTCAGAATTGCCAAAACAAACTGGGTACTTCAATAGTGCAGAAGAACCGAATTTCTCTTAGCACTGAAATGCATTTTATAGTGTTTAATATTACTATTAGATTTTTGTACTCATTAGAGAAAGATTTGGTCTTCTCAGGTTTGAAATGGATGGAGAAGTCTGCTGAAAAGAAAGCAGTTGAAACCAGATGGTTTGCTGGTCAAACACAACTGATTTTAACCCTGATTGTAAAAGGGTTTTGGCACTTTTTCGGCGATTAGCCTGGTAGACCACCTGAAGACCAGCTTGGTCAGGCTTTAAGCCATCTTAAACCATATTAAAGACCAGAAATATATCTTAATCTTGTTTAAGAATGTATTCTTCAAATCCCTGGTCATTCATTTCTCAAAACCTATGTTGTTGTTGTTGTTTAGCCCACAAGAAAACAGCTATGCAGAAAATTACATTTTTGGGAAGCAATTTTCCCCCTCCAAATCCTTGCTGTTCCATTTTGAGATAACGAAAAAAGCCTATCTGGTCTCAAAGTGTGGGCAAATTATTCTGTAGACTGGTTTTGGGTACTTTTCAGATTGACCAGCTAGACCAACATAAAACCATCAGGCTGGACGACCATCTTAATAGCTAAAGCCTGCTTAAACCAGCTAAAACTAGCAAACCATCTTTAGTCTGGCTTCAGATTGTTTTGTTTTTTTCTTCAGCAGGACAGTCAGTAAACAATCGCCTCAGACAGTACATATCCAGCATTTTGTTATGAGCAAAAAAAAAACACACATTCAATTTAACAATTAATAAAATAATAATTAAAAACGTGGCTTTGGATATTTAGACATTGCCAGCATAATGAAAATCTATAGGCTATTAACAACAGAGCTGCCAGCTGTTACATCTTAAGCATCCTGAGAGTGAGTTTCCTATGAGAACACATGTGTGTACTGTACCTTCTACAAAGACGACATTAACGTTGAGAATCAGAATGAACTCCCAAACGTGCGGCATTCTTCATTTAGTCCATCCGGTAATTAACTTGATAACACTTGGTCAAAGTCTGAAGCGTCATTCCCCGCGAGCGACGCTGACTCGCGCGCTCCCGTCACTCTCAAATATGATGAGCATCGTCCTCTCTGAAAGATGAGACCCACCGCGCAGATTTACTCTGAAATGTACTAAACGACAAACCACTTGACAGTTCACAGCGTGGAAACTTGCACGTCCAGACACAGACCTGTCGGCTGATATCGCGAAAACCACATTAGACCCGACTAATATCTTTATTTATCCTTGTTTGTGCTGTTAGGTTAATCGCGGATGGTGTTTGCGGCGTTACCTGACAGAGCGCGCGGATCTGAGGTTTAGCGCGTGCTAATCCCCCTGCAGGCGGGGCTCGCGCTCCCGTGACGCTCGCTTGAGAATGCGGTTAGTTTTGACATCTATTCAAACTCTAATGCAATTACTTTCCTGCTGGTGTGAGGCTTAACAGGATTAGAAATCATCACGTTCCTGTTCATTACTTACAAAATTAGTAACATGAGCGCGTATTAAGGAAGAAACATGCAATCGTTGTCTTTTATTGATCTACCACTTTATTTATTTACTTACTGTTTGCTAATTAACACACACGCTTTAAAAATAAACATTATTTAGCTGCGTAGATTTACAAGCCTGTTGACACAGAGCACAGGACTTATCTTCAACAAATTAACCATGCATGTAAAACATTTTAAATAAATCACTGTAAAAAAATAAATAATAATAAATCATGACTCTTGATTCTTTTAGACACATTTAATTGTCACATTTACATCATACATAAACCCCCACAATATCTAAAATATGACTATAAAATTTACCAACAAGAATCAGGCCATGAAACACACATACATGTACATAACAGCTGAATTTGAGATTAGGTCTTGTCCTAATTATATAGGCGAGGAACACTTGTGTCTGTTTACTGTTCCATGTTGAACAATTCACATTCAGAAGCTGTTTTTTTTTCTTTCTTTTTTTTTTTAAAAATCCATCACTTTCATAAAAACGTGACCTGATGCAAGATAAAAATATATAAAGCAAGAACCGAATGAGAAGGATGAAATAGTGAGTCATATCTGGGCAACAGATTTTAGCACTATTGAAAAGTCTGAAGAGAAAATTCAGTGCTATTTTCAGTTAGGGCACATAACATATAAAATCCTCGCACACATAAATGTGTAAAAACAAATCAAAAAGCAACACAGAGCTCACCAATAAGTTTACACTTATTTTACATTCACATTCATTGATGTTTAAGTGTTTGGTTTTCAGTATCTTAGTGACAAATCAGCAGAATTTGGAACAACAATATTATATTTTTTGTCAAAATTCATCATTCCTTTGTGGTGGGGACTAATCTGAACTGCTGAGCCAGTAAAATTGTTGAGCATGTATTCAGTTGAAAAAAAAACAGTAACAAAATAAACATCAAAACAGAAATCAGAGTCTCCTGTATAATCAGTTCATATCAGGCAGTTTTGAATGAACATGTTCAATTATATCTGATATCCAGATGAAGTTCCAATCCAATCAGGTAGTCGGTTGTGTTGATTAAGATAATAAACGTCTGTAAACGTCCATTCCACTGTCTAAGAGAGACAGTTTGAGAGTGCATTCATCAGTAGTACCGTTTCTTTTCAGTCCAGTTTGTGATCCAGTGTTTCTTGTTGTTCGTTGAGTCCACAATCAAAAAGCCCTGGTTTACCTGGTACTGCTCCTTCTTACAAATCTTCACACCTTGATATTTGGCCATAGTTCTGAAGTAGGCAGCCCGCTTAAAAAAACCACTCTGTGAGAAAGCACAAGAAAGAGGATCGTGAGCGAAGTCTTACCGCAGGATGCATGTATTCAGAGAAGCTTCGAGAAATCCAAGAGCCTTGACTGTAGTATTTTATGAGATTACAAGATTCCCATTACATAGCAACTGAGAGAAAGCATTCTTTTAACTCAAGTGAAATTATGAACAGAGCAAATTATTGTGAGTATAAATGTGTGATAAATTCAGCAGCAGATTGTGAGGGGGAAAGAAAAGCTTGTTATCTCTGTAAGAGAAGATTGTGATCAGAAGGAGTTTGTTGTCTCAGTTGAAAGCAAGCCCTCCAATGGCAAAAAAAGAGAAAAGAACATGGTAACGCAGAAGGAAGTTATTAGTCTTGTCAAAGCGAGAAAAGGCGTTCAGAAGTTGGATTAAAGCAATATACAGTTCGTGTTTTAAGACATCATTCTATCTCAAAGATAACAGCATCCCAAGCCTGAGGACATAACAAAGAGCCTCACATATCAATTTGTTTCAGGGAAAAAAACAACCTCTAGTGTTTTTGAGAGCAGTGATGAGAGTCGAAAACAGACGAGGCAAGTGTTGTGTCTCAAAAGGGAAGAAGAAAGATATTATTAGCGGAGCTTGCATGGAATATATTATTGTTAATCAAGCCAAGCGTTTTAGAGAGCTGTTGGCTGTGGCACCTACAAACTTGCTATTTGTGTCAGAGGCCCACAAAGGCCAGCGAATCTCAGTCCTCCTCTGTAAGGCGGTCATTTTCTGAGGGCTGTGTTTTCATTTCTGCTTTCTGGGCCTTGGCCTCATAAAGCTCTCTGGTGTTGGCTCTCTTGAAGAAACCACACTGGGGAACAGGATTCAGATATGAGCAATCAAACAAAACACAAGACACGGCTGGAGAAACTGATCTAGGCTGGAATGAACTGCTCTCCTGGTACAAATGTTTTGATATATATGTGGTATATTTAAAATGATCATTTAATTTCATAAAAAAAAGTAGAATACATGCAATTTGACTGCAAAATACTGTAAAAATGTGTTTGGGGAAACAAAAAACAGGAATTACAAAATCATGTATGCTGAAAACCGATATTCTATTTAACATGCACATACTTTTCTATTATTATTTAGTTTGTGTTTGTGTGACAGTTTTGTTCAGACTTTTGATCATGTGGCCAACTATTGGTATACTAACATTATATTAGTTAACGGAATATATGTTTATGACTGGTAAGTTTACCACCTGAATGCCTGAAAAGTATAGAAATGTGTGTTACAGCTCCTCTCAAGGAGTTAAAACCAAACTTCTCACTTTGTTTAAGGTGTTAAGCATGATGCGATAAAATTAAGTTGTTGTTTGTGTCGCTCCATCCAGAATAACATGCAGATGAGAGAACAAAGGAACGTGTGAAGCACAGAAATTCCTTACCTTCCACAGTAAAATGATAATCAGACCAAGCAGAATCACTCCAGCCAGCACAGACACAATGATTATCCACAGAGGCGCTTCATACAGAAGCTCTTCTGACACTGCAGGGTCTATAACTACTTGAAACTAAACAGAGAAAAGATGTTTACAGTCATTAATCTCCAATGCAGCAGAAAACATATACAGGAAAATTGCCTCATTTTAATAATTATTTGATTTCCCCTCACTTATGCTAAATGTATGCAAGAGAGAGTTCCAGATAGAAGAGGAAACTTGGAGATGTTGAGTTTGTACCTTGTGGGTGTAATTTCTCATCTTGATGGTTGGTTTGTCTGTTTTTAGAATCAGTGTGGCATTACCAATCACAGTTACACTTACAGCATTGTAGTCCTGTAAACAGAGCAGCACAAATGTTATTTTCAGGACTTTAAAATGAATATCATGTACAGTAAGGTTTTTCGGACCCTTCCTGGAGCTTCCCCAGCATGATGATTCCATATGATCATGTGAACATGTACGGGGAACTTCGCTGTTCAAAATAGAACATTTTCACTGTTCAAATGAACAAAGTGACTTCAATAAAGATTAGTTCATTTTGCTGAATGATCAGATTTTCCCATCACATATAATGGACAGACTCAGCTAAGGTCATTTAGTAGTCTACTAATCAGCTGATGAGATAATTCCACTGGGTTAAGCATGGGAGACATCCAAAATATGCAGTGCTGGTGAGGATCCAGGAACAGTTTGATAACCCTTACTGGACTCCGTTTCCCAAAAGTCTTGTTTCTGCAATAGTTTCTATACAGGCCTATGGTACAGTAAATGCTGACAAATATTAAAGTCATTTTAACATTCTTCAGTGTATTTCACACTGTAGATAATAACTACATTTTAAATTTGCACATACACTGGCTGCAAAAAGCATTTGAAAGCAGAATATATATATATATATATATATATATATATATATCCCATCATCTTGGAATCATAAAGGTTCTATTTGACATTTTTGTCACAATTGAGTAATTCACATATTTTTATTCTGTGACAACTTGTTTACATTATGTGATATTTCTTTAAGGTTTGTACATTTTGGGACTTTGTATTTAGAAAACAAAAAGCTTCTGTCAACAAGGTCATGGAATGGAATGCAAAAACTCAATATGAAGCTTAATATCTCAAAACCGCTCAGAATCCAGATAGAACATTATAATTCCAAGGTGGCGATATATTTCTCGTTCAAAACTTTGTGGTCAGTGAGATTTGTTTTTGTTGCCGTTTTGTTTTTGTTTTTTTAAAGAGATTAATAGTTTTATTCAGCAATGACATCGATTGATCAAAAATGACAGTAAAGTTGTTTAAAATGTTACAAAATATTTCCATTTCATGTTGTTCTCTTGTTGTTTCCTTGAAATTTGTTCTTTTGAAAAATCTTAGTTTCCACAAAAATATTAAGCAGCACACCTTTTTCAAAAAATGTTTTTTAGCTTTGACATCACTGGAATAAATTATAGTTTCAAATATATTCAAACAGAAAAATTGTAACAGGGTTTCCGCAGATTTGATAGGGGTAAATTTAAGACTTTTTAAAGACCTTTTTAAAACCAAGTAACACAAATTTAAGAAATAAATGAATGGAAAAACAATAAATCAATATGTTCTGACATATTATATTAGCAACCCCTGTTTGAAATTTTTAAAATACAACATGCAAATACATGCAGATATCTATTACTTTTTAATTAATTTTACAAAAAAAGTAGCTTGAATCATTCTAGAATCACTAGAATATGGAAATATCTTTTACTGTACCTCCTGATCACACTGCAAAAAAATATGTTCTTCCTCTGTATTTTAGTCTTATTTTTCAGTCCAAATGTCTACGTTTTCTTGGATTCTCTACATTTAAAGTCCTGTTTTCTGTGAAATTGATCAAAATAAATTGAGTTTATAATTAGAGAAGAAGAATATCTGAAGAGAATACTTATTTTCCCCCCTAATTGCTTCATAACAATAAGGTTGAACCACTTTAGTCACATGGACTATTACAACGAAATCCAGAGAGCTCAAGGATTTCAACAAAAATAGCTTAATTTGTGAGGGTGAGTAATTAATGACAGAATTTTCATTTTAAGGTGAACTAACCCTTTAAAGAAGTTTAGATATTTATATTGGAAAACAGGACAAAAATACTGGGCAAGATATTCAGTTTTTGCAATGCAAGCAACAGTTAATGTCATGACTATGAATTTAAGACTTTCGTCTCAGATTCAAGACCTCTTTAAGGCTTTAATTTGTGTAAGGGCAAAATTAAACTTTTTAAAACCCACAGAAACCCAGTGTAATAATATTTGAGACTATTACAATTTTTACTTTATTTTTCATGAAAGAAAATGCATCCTTGTTGAACATAAGAGGTTTATTCAAAAGAATCTTACCAACCCCAAACTTTTGATTTGTAGTGTATATATAAATAAGTAATTCACAAAAGAATTTTAGATGATAAAATGATAGATACTGTGATCAAAATGAAGGCAAAAATTATCTGCCCACTTTATGGTTATGAAATGTAAGTAGAACATTTCCAAAGTTAATTGTGAAGAAGTACTTGAGGCGATCTGACTTCACAAATCCACTAAAAATCACATTGGGACCAGTTAAAAATAATGGCTTAGAAAAGTGAAGTTAGATCTGAGAAAAAGTGTGGCATCATTTGTCTGCAGATGCTCCTTAGTTTGAGATTTCTAATGTGGGTTTTAGGTTTGTGTGGCCACGGGTCAACCTTAAATCAAAGTATATGGTGTATTCTGAAGGACTGACCATGGTGTAACAAATGAATCCACTTATACCACTTCATAAACAATGTCACAAAGCAACTGTGGGATGTATCCTTGAGAGCCTGGTATGCGACAAGCCTGCAGTAATGAGATGAGGTGAAGTTTCAAATGAAAATGGAGCTCTGACCTCAAGCATCGTGCTGTTCCATACGTGCGCTCTGACAGTGAGATTGGCCGAGATGTCCATGCCAAGCAAAGGACAGGTGAAAGTCTGACAGAGGGCAGTACCCATGGCACAATCCTGACATTGAGAGAGAATGAGCAGTGACAGCCAAAACACTCTTAATTTTGTCTTTGTCTGCTCTCTGTTGCATACTACATCATGCAAAGTATCAGAGGAGACCTGACATGCTAAAATCATCCAGTTGCTTAGCAACAAAACAATGGTTGAGGGAGACGGATGTACTCACCAGGTCTTCAGAATGTCTCCTCTGGTGGGCCCGTGTGTTCGGAGAGGCCTGCGGTTCAGTCTGTTCAGACTCCAAGGAGTCCTCATCTCTTTTCCTCCTCCCAGACTTGCGCTCTGACACCTAATCCACAGGAGGTAACACCCATCACATTAACATGCACTTTATATTGAGTGCATGACAACACAGTGCTGGAGGAATGGCGTAATTTTGTAGGCAAAAACCCGGAAACAAGTTAGCATTATAGCACCTTCAGTTTCATCATCCTGAAGTCTTTTGGTTTAAATGCCTAAAAACATTTTACTCTATGACATCAATACATCAGTAACACCCACTTTTTTAAAGCTTTTACTTGTCTTGAAAAGGGCGGTTGCTACCAAGTGGTCAATTGGGACTACAGATGTTGTCACAGACATTAAACGCCATCATGCCGAATATTAAAACTCCTACTAGTTCGCTTTCATAACGTCATTTTGTTTATCATCAAACTATTGTAAATCAAAATTTCTGGGATGAAAGTTTTTTTAAAGAAAGGCTGAAAGAGTTGGAAGCTTAATGGTGGTGATGTTGAAGTCATGCGACCGTGGCATCATTCATTTATCACCAACTATTAGGCTATGAATGACTAGAATCCAAAAGCCAATGGAAAAATCTTAGGTTTTTTTTTGTCATGGGAAACCAAGGTGATGCTAATTTCTGGGTTGGCCTACAAAAATACGTCACTGCAGTGCTCTATTGGATTACATCTTCAAAGCATTATGTAATTCTACTTCACGTTAATAATTATGCATCACCTTGAATTTGAATATTTTGATTGAGCTGCTTGGTGTGATACATGATGTTTCCATTCTCGTGAGTTCTTGTGCTAAATAAATCCATGTCACACTGATTTATAGGCACAGAGTGATAGATAGTCCACGAACTGCCCTCTGTTTCATATTAAGAGATAGACTTTTGGAAAATAAATCCCACACGGCTTTGTACATTGAGTGAGATTGCAGTGCGAACTGTGAGTAATATAGTTCTGGGAAAGGAGTAGGTCCCAGTCCCAGCATGATTTCTTTTGCTGCTTCTCAGAGGGATTCAACTAGCTGGATTCTGCTAAACTGCTCTGCCATCAGCGCCGTATTGCAGAAAAACAATCAGTGACGGTTACACACATACATCTAATCACTTACTGTGAGATTAAGGGGGTTTATGATGTCATTTTTAGGGACGCAGAAGGGCATGGACGTTCCTGTCATCTGAATCTCTGACAGGTAAAGCAGCCACTTCTTATTAGCCACAGCATAAGGCCACTGAAAGACCACTTCCAGAAACCCCAGATTTCCCAGAGGTCTTCCAGAAAGATCCACCTGCAGACAGAGGAATACACAGAAGTAAGCAATTATAGTGGTTTTACACTGTCTAGTAAACAACTAAATATAAGTTTTTTAATGCTTTGATTTTTAATGCTTTGAAATAAGTCTCTTGCGCTCACCTTTTACTGTATTTATTTGATCAAAAATACAGTAAAAACAGCAGTATTGTGAAATAATTAAAAGAACCGTTTTCTAATATTCAAAAAAATATAATTTCTAATGTCCCTAGAGCCAGATTCCGTGTCCGGGGATTGGGTCGCCGAGGCCCCTGCCTTCGGCCGCCGCCCAATCCACAATGCACCGGCCCCATATGGTTCCTCCCGCAGGTGGTGGGCCCACGGGAGGTCGGCCCCACGTCGCTCATTCGGGCTGAGCCCGGCCGGGCCCCGTGGGGAAAGATCCGGCCACCAGGCGCTCGCCTACGAGCCCCAACCCCAGGCCTGGCTCCAGGGTGGGGCCCCAGTTGCGCCATACCGGGCGACGTAACGGTGGCTCGGGCATCTGTTTCGGATGCCTCCTGGATGCCTCCCTAGGGAGGTGTTCCGGGCATGTCCCACCGGGAGAAGGCCCCGGGGAAGACCTAGGACACGCTGGAGAGACTATGTCTCTTGGCTGGCCTGGGAACGCCTCGGTGTCCCCCCGGAAGAGCTGGAGGAAGTGTCTGGGGAGAGGGAAGTCTGGGAGTCTCTGCTCAGACTGCTGCCCCCGCGGCCCGGCCCCGGATAAGCAGTGGAAGATGAATGAATGAATGATAATTTCTAATATATTTAAAAATGTATTTTATTCCTGTGATGGCAAAGCGGAATTTTCAGTCTTCAGTGTCACATGATCCTTCAGAAATTATTCTAATATGCTGATTTGGCTTCCAAGAAATGTTTTTGATCCTTAATATTTTTTATATTAATAATTTAGCACTAACATTACTTGAGGCAGGTTGTGATATGTTAGTGAAACGTTTCCACAGATCATGTGAAGAAGAACTTGAAAGTACTAAATCTGAGCTTATGTCCCAATTAGGTGCGTTTGCAACAAGCAACAAGACATTTGGTCAATTATTTGGTTTCTATTTCCATTGAACTAGATTGCTTCGCCAAGAGTGAAATCTTGTTGGTCTAAAAGCTGTATTTTAATGTCACACAGTCCTTACAGTATGGACAGACAAAATTTCAAACATTGGAAACCTGCCTAATCACACCTGGTTAGGACTCACTAGGACTTTTCACACTGCGCTTAACCCAGAGTTATTGTCGTTCTAAACACTGCTTTTAACCCCGGGTAAAGGAGCATTTTACACTTGTAATTTAGATGCGGGGTTAGCACAGCTTTTTACCTGGAATTATGAAACCCTGCTCTTGCGGTGGAAAAATTGTACAGTGTGAAATGATGTGGTGTTAGAATGTTACAAGTAGATGCTTAGCAACCGACAACCAATCACATGCCTTATATTCGCTTTGGGCAGTCACGGAACCATCACACAATGCATAAGCATCGTTTCTGCGAATGATAGGAAATGGAGCCACAACGATGGAAAATGCAGTGTGAAACGTGATTAAAGACATCCCAGGATTCCGTTTACCAGGGGTTTAGAATAACCCAGGGTTAACTATTATTTAAAGTGTGAAAAGCATCTTACTGTGACGTTGAATTCCACTGGGCTTCCAATATCACTGGTACTTTTCATGGCTGATTCTCCAATTACATTGCCACTAAATTCTGTCCTAATTTGGGACAAATAGCTAAAAGAAAAATAGACATTTTTCAGATTCATTTTCTTGCGTACTCATTTGATTTTTATAGCTCTTCCTAAAGTTCGATGTCAGGCAAAAAAGTAAGAAATGCTTGTATGCAATGCTGAAGTGCAACATGAGTCATTCTGACATCAATTTGAAATGCGGTAAGACAGAAGTAAAGATCCTAAGGATGGAAATGGTGCATAACTCACATATTAAAGATGGGCTGTAGGACGTACTCCACCATTAGCACTCTCGACAGGGGTTGTAGATCATTCTGCTCGCTCCACCTGAGAAGTGTAGATGAAATCATCAGCTAGTGTTCAAATCTGAATCACAGCCTTTGAAACAAACCTCTTTCACAATTGTTCTTTCATATGCATTCAAGCCACATGTTAGTGGTTAAAGCTGCAGAACTAAGCAGTGAATCACTGTATGTATTTGGCCCTGTTTATCCACCTTCCTGTGGGTGGGTAGGGATGTTAATGATATTCTTTCTATAAAGAATTCTGCTCAACTTTACATAACTTCTTACACAGAGATCATACAATTGTTTTTTCATTTAGTATTACCTTGAAGCTATTTGATGTGATGTAATGAATGAAATTACCTCTCCAAATGAAAGCCATTACAAAATGAAAAGAATATGTAAACTTTTTAACACCATAATTGTACATTTTTTCACATTTTTTTTCTTTTTTTTTAAAAAAAGCTAAACATCTTAGAGATTCTGGACAGAGTATGTATGAGCACAACGGTTTCCTCTCAGGATTGTGTGACTTAAGTAGAGATATTGATTTTTTGCAAGCTCATTTCCTGCAGAACATCTCTCCACAAATGTTCAGCTTATTTGAGAATCTGAAGAAAATCATGCCAGTTTCTCATACGTTGAGAGCTGCAGTTTAGTCTGAATCTCCTGCGTGTCTATTGTGATTCCTGTCGTTTCAAATGTGATCTCAATCTCCACCTGTGAAAGACAGAAGTGCCAGGAAGAAAATAAGGACATCTTTTTCACATTCATTACATCTGCTCCTAGAAATGCTTTTCACTACAACACAGTTGAATAAATTCACATCCTATTATTATATCTTGTATCCTATAAGTAATGCTAAAGTCTCATCTGACGGCCATCTATTATGGTTGCTGCAGTATGTCTGCTTGTAAATCACAGGGTAACAGTGCACTTCAAACCTATTCATGTCAAGTGACTGATGCCAATGAGGACTTACTCTATGATTTTTTTTGAAGGGGTCCCCCAGCGTACACTCAAGATAAGAATCCTTAAGAGACCAAACAAGATTCAAGTTCTGCAAGGAAGAAAAAGAGGAGCTTTGTAAAAATTTTATCTGCACTAATGTTTAAAAGTTTTAAGTTCTTGAAAGACGTCTCTAATGCTCACCAAGGCTGCAAGTACTTGGTCAAAAATACAGTAATACTGTATCTTATATCTTATCACAACTTAAAATAACTATTTTCTTTCTTTTAATATATTTAAGTTGGCTTGAAAAATCTACTTTATAATCTTTTTCTGAGCCAAATTTTAGACTGCATCACCTCAAAGAGCTTTAAAGCTACAACCACCAAACTTGGGTCAAACCTTCAGACTGTTCTGGCTTAAACCCTATTTGCATGGGATTATTATTACCTGGTGACCACTAGTCATTTGTAATAATTGTCTGTGATCTTAATCCTGTGTGAATCGGCCATGTCTATAATAAAAATTTCCCCGTAAATGACATACCATATCTCGCCGAACACTGAGGTCCTGTGATAATATTAGTCCCGTGCGAATCGGCATCTCTGTGATTTGGCGGGTTCATATATAATTTTTTTCAAGGTTTTTGTTTCTTGTGTACCTTTTTATTTTTCGCAAAGAATGGAGGCTGCATTGGAGTGTTTTGATAGTATTTTGGGTGCCGTGTCATTTCGCTATACACCATACAACTATATAATTTGCAGAAAGAGAAAGTTGAAAACCATCAGAAGAGCGAAAACAAAAAGAATATTTAGATGGAGATGGATGACATGTATAGCACCACATGGTAAGGAACATTTTTCTGTTTATAATATAGATCATACAGCTAGACCTATAACGACAAGATCACACGAGGGGGTTCACACCATAATTCGAGGTTAATGTGTTATATAAATAAAATAAATTATATAAATTAAATAAATCAAGTGTGAAGCTTGAGCTGTTAGATTTGAACCTGATTCAGTGTAAATGACATCATTTCCGGGACATAAGACAGTCGATTCGAGTAAAATCACAGGCTTTATGTGTGTGTCTGTGTGTGGAGGGGGTAATACTAATCCTGTGTGAATAGGGCTTCAGCATGCTACCTCTTTTCTAACTGATCCGACTTAAAGTTTTCCAAAAAATGACTATCAAAACTCTGAAAAAAATCCCATACACTTACATTGATGGAATGTTCAGACTTTTCAAACTCAAACTTGTCAAAAATTCAAATCTAAACACTCCATTAAACTCAGGTCCGTTTACACTAGTACTTTTCGTTTTAAAACGCATAACTTTTGCAATGGTTACGCCTGTCATTTACTCTACTCCGGAGCCCATTTTAGTTTGAAAACGCAGGGGTTGCATTTCAGTGTAAACAGACCAAAAGTAAGTAAGTAATTTGATTTTTAAATTGTGATTAAATTACATACAGAAAGCTTTGATAAGTATGCTCCTTTTACAATGGCTGAAGCTGTCAATCACACAGCGTGAGTTCATCCGGACACATATAATGAATGACACTGTTACACTGCACAACAAAGCTCTTAGGCTTACGTTACTGTAGTCACGTTATGTTTGCTGTTAGTTGTGAATGGAGTTACAATGACGAGATTACTGCATTCATACAATCAACAGACTGTCTGTAATCTGCTCAATGCTCATCACTGCAACCTTTCATGTGATGGGAAAAGATCTAAATATAAGGCTATAATTAACACTTTTCAGGATTCATTAGTCTAATGAATTTGTTAATTCGTTAATAGTAAAAGTATCCGAGAGGGTTCCACATGTAATATGCATTTAAAATGCAAAGATGTCAGCCAATCAGAGCAGTGGGTGTTTACACTGAAGTCTCACAGCAGACACACCCCTTCACACAGAGCGTTTAAGCCAGAGGGCTAAAATGCCTTTTATTTCTAAATTATGACAATTTTTGATCTAAAATCCATATTAACATTATAAGTGCACCTCTGGAAACATTATAAAATAATAAAAAAAATCCACTTCATGACCCTTTTAAGGGAAAATTACACTTACGGTTCTTTATGCAACCAGGCACTGTAACAAATATTTACAAAAAGATGCCAACATGACTTTTACAGCTATGAAATGAAATAATCAATGTGAATGCATGGAATACGTACTGTAAATGTCAAAAGTGATAGCAGTAGTATTTTGTAAAAAATAAGAGACCCTAAAAAAAGTAGTTTCTACAAAAACTGTTGCTTTGTCTATGCACTGTAAAAAATTAACATTTTCTTTAAGGGGCTATATTATTGCTGCAACTATAGTGCAGAAACCAAAGATTAAGCATTCTAGTTTGTTGTGTCGCAACAAAAGGTTGTAATACTCACTTCCAGTGTAGACATACTGTAAGAAGCGGCTCATCTTTCGTCATGACAATCAGTACTATCTGATTGTATAATACAATTATTTTAATTTATAAGAATTTGTCCTAGATGAAATCAATCTGGTCTTGATATGGACTGCAGTCTGCTAATTGGTGACCTCTAACATAGACTGATAAAACTGGTGGTGTAATTTCTGAGGACAGCTAATGAGCTTTACCTTGGAATTCAGGCTGGAGAAGCTGAGTGAGGAGGGCATGGTGACATTTAGAACTGCCGAGTAAGCGTCTTCTGCTTTCCTGTCCTGTGATTCAACGTTGGACACATTCACAATCAACTTCAGCTTCTTCACATTGGTAGTGTAGTGGAACATCTGGAGGCCATTCTGCCTGCAGAAACACACCAACAGGTTAGAGGCATTTCACATCTCCTCTATAATGTCATGACAACTTCCATTCCATTTATGGCTCAGGTAATTGGATCAAAAGTGTTCATGAGCAAAAATGGGTCATCCTTTAAAGGAAGTAAGGGTCATATTAGACAGATTCTTTATTTGGAGCATGATGGGAGATATTCAGTTGATAAATTAATCTATTCAGTCATCTCTTTCTCCTTTCACATGAAGAATGAGAAAGGAGTTTACGTGGGAAATGGCGTGTTCTGCTCATCTGTGAATGTAGCCGTCATCTGAAGGTTGCTCTCACATTTGTTATCTTCTCCACATTCTTTTTGTATGTGGATCTAAAGAAAAAAAGATGACATTGGTGGAATATAAGGGAGAATGTGAGCAGGTGGTAAAGGGCATACATTGCATTTCCAATAAAACATCATGTGTGTTTGAGTGAGGCAAAGTATGCCTTCAAAGGTACCACAGCTTTGGCAGTCAGAGCGTCTCTTTGGCTGATCACAGGAAAAGCACTGAGGTCCTCCAACGTCTGTCCGCCTGAAGGAAGAGGCTCCACCAAAGACACGTTCAGCGAGAAGACTATCGGAGCCACCTTGTTTTGCATCGTCTTCGTCTGTCAGAGATACATGCAGAGACAATATATCAAATCTCTGACAATTAGCTCCAATTTGAACACAAGCTTAATGAATCTGCCCACTCGATGCATATGTTAGAGCCTTTCCATAACAAAGATTAAAATAGTGATTCAAAAGGATGGCCTTGAGTCATACCACCAGCTCAAGTTTCAGAGAACGACAATCTCCAGACGGATTAACGGACATTTTGCCAGTGTATTTGCCCTCATTGTTGTCAAGGAAACGAACACGAGTGCTCCGAGACGAGTGCAGATCGGCATCCACCGTATATTGAAAAGCTGAGAAAACAACAGATCTTTCTTACAGCTACTTTATGTCGGATATGAATTCTGACATTAAGAATGTGAAACGGCATACTGAATCATACATTTCACATGACAATAACTTTTAGGGGGTTTGCATTTATATTTAGGGTAATAAATTGAGATGTGGGACTTACTAATACTCTTTTGGGAATTGGAAATGCCAGTGCTGAATTTGTAGGAGAAACAGATCTTTGCTTCAATGCTGTGTAAGGAAAACACAAACAGAATGATTTAACTGATTTTATAGTCATAAAAACAACAGTTGTGACTAGGGCTGTACATTTAATGATAATAAAAAAAAAATCAATAGTAAGATTGATGCTGCAATTAAATTTGAAAATTATAGATTACAGCATAATGTTTAGACCTACTGTCATTATATCAAATACTTCTATGTACAACCTGTTTATTTATTTATTTGGGTATAGGAATGCAATGATCAGTCATAGGTGTTCAAATTAGTCGATAAACAGTCAGTAATAACAGCTGATCCTAATAAGTCAAATCAGTCTGATCCAGTGTTTTATGTTTTGGGAAATAATCGACAATTCTTATTTATTATTTTGTGACACTGTAGTCTTGTGACTTTAGTCACTGTAGTGGACTGCCTCCATTTCCATGTAAACAAACAAAGTGAAAGTTGGATCAAGATGTTTAGGGATTTATTACCAGGCATCACAGGTTTGAGTGTTGATAAGTGCTGGTGTCACATTGAAAGTGTTGTTTAGGTGAATCACAGGCCGTGCCCTTAGTAGGTGAAAAAAAAAGAAAACACTGCGAGTTAATAACCCCGACCCTGAAGGACATCACTATGCTAATCAAAGTAACAACTTCAAATTGTGATATAATAGTTAACTGATTGGTTAACTTATTTGGTCTTTGTCTTCTAACTTACAAACATGTAAAACAGAAAAAATACAGTCTCACTGGCAAGTCACCTAAGCAAGACCACACGATCATCTAACGATCCGACTGCTATGTCTGGGTAACTGTTTCTGTCCACATCCATGCCAGCACTGATGGAATAGCCAAATGTCTGAAATCCAGCACCTGGGATGTCTTTTCCATCAATTACCTGAGGAATTAATGTTGGAGCATTAAATTGATCAAAAGCAATAGCAAATTCCATGAAAACATTATGCAGCACAACTGCTTTCAACTGATAATAACAATAAATGTTTCTTGAGCATCAAATCATCATATCAGAATGATTTCTGAGGGATCATGTGACACTGAAGACTGGAGTAATGATGCAGAAAATACAGCTTTGTATCAAAAGAATAAATTACATTTTAAAATATATTCAAATGGAAATTTATTTTAAAATGTAATAATATTTCCCAATATTACAACTTTTACTGTTTTTATTTTAATAAATATATCCTTGGTGAGCATATGAGGTTTCTTTCCAAAATATTTTTAAAAAATGTAAAAATCTTACCAAACCCAAACATATAACATTGCAGATGTTAATTTAACCTAAAATTGTACTTTTACACATCTGTAAATAATGACTACACAAGAATGTGAGGAATCAGACTCTTGCAGTCTATACAGAACGTAAAGTTTGAGGTATGACGGTTTGCAATTTATTTTGTATAACTAAACGTAAAAGTCTTCTCAAGTAAAGCTAAACACAGACCTCATTTTACTTCAAAAAACTCTATTCAATGAAATGAATATCTTCTCAAAATCCTAACGGCTCTAACTTGCTAACTGACTCTATGATTTTAGTACTTCAAACTGAACAACTCCATAAACATGCCAGTTTAATGCTTATGAAATATAACACAATATTTAATAATAGTAAACTCTTAACACTCTAAATACTTCTCAATATTCCCATCTCACCTGACTAGGCGTTTTGGAAATGCCCATCGTGCTGCCCATCCATATAAATACTCTGCCTGTACTATGATATGGAGCACCAACAGCAAAATCTGTGACGGAAAAGAGGAGTGAGAAACTGTCAAAATACTTCTTAGTAATGCCACAAGAAGGCAGCAAACTAAAACGTCCTTGACTGTTACTCTGACTGAGCACTGCACACACAAGTGAATTATTGCAAATAACCAGCATATTAGCAATAAAAAAAAAAAACAATATACGTGTTACTTGTACTGAGCAAATACAGAGCAAAGAAACCCACAAATCCTACCTTGGAAGCCATCCTGGTTCACATCACCAATAGCAACAACTGCCATGCCAAAAGCTGAGTCCTTAGGCCCAGTGAGGACCATGTCAGATTTTTTAAGAAAATCCCCCTTCTGGTTCATATAGACATACACTGCCCCACCTTCACCTTCTTTCCGGTCAAAATAGAAAGGGGCTCCAACAATCAGATCCTTCCAACTATATGAATAATATGAAAACACTTTCATGTCAAGATCTAGAGTTTCATTAATGACCTCTAGATAAAGGGGAGCAAAAACACAAGACTTGTCTTTACCCATCATTGTTAAGGTCCACAACAGTAACGCTATTGCCAAAATAGGATCCGACTTGTTCCCCCATGATAGTTTTTTTGACTGTTTTACTGACACCATTATCAAAAACTTCAACCATCATCACCGATCCTTTGGCTTCATCTCTTGGAGCTCCTGTTATCACGGTGTCTTTCTCTTTGCTTAGAACATCTTTATCTACAACTAGAGAGTAACCTGAAGAGCAACAATCAGTCAACAATAAGTTGTCTACATATTTACATAGTTGTAAAAAACATGAAATATATATACTGTATATATATATAAATTTAAAATATTTTTGAGTAAATGCCAGAAAAAAAATGAAAGCATTGTTGCGGCACTGCCTTACCAATGTAAATATTCCCTTTTTTCATGTCTTCAATACTTTTCTTCTTTTTACCAAAGGCATCATTAGGGTCATGCCACTGTGAAATCGTATTTCCTGCGTATGATGGAACATTATTAAAAATTTTAGAAAAGGTAATTTTTGAATTTGGAAAGAAAAATGTTTGTATACAGGAGACCTCACCTTGCCAGTTAAAGCATCCAGGTGCACCGAAGAAGATCTCCGTTTGAGTGATTGAAGCAGACATACCACCAAGACACATGCCTTCACTATGCTGATCTTCTCTGGGGTCACACACCTCATCGTATGACTGCCACTGAGAGTCTGCACTGTTAAACTTTAAATCATTTCCGCGAACAAAGCACTTCCCAATCATGCGAAAGTTGGTTGAGAAGTTCCGTATATAACGATGTCCACAGGCCTATTAAATAGAGCGATGAATATTATGTTAAGGTGAAAAGAGCAATGGATTGGCTTTTCCAAGACAAGTGGCCAACATTATAAGTAAGAGGGGTCATTATTATGAAACTCACCAGTACACGGCCCCCTGGTTGACTCTGACTGGCTATCGACACACCAAGCCACATCCCATCTATTTCCTTATTTTTAGGGTCTGGTTTGTCGTCAGCATCTGCATAACACAAAGCAATTATTCAGATGGGTTATTTCAATAGTTACACAGAGACAAGGTTGCTGTCACACTTTGAAATAGTCTCATCCCACAACAACAGTACGCAATTGTAAATTTACTTTCATATAATAATAATAATAATAATAATAATAAATGAAACAAAAGATTGAAAAATGAATGAAGCATATTTAAGTCTGGAATGAATGGCAGGAACAAGTAGAATAATTAAAATTATTATTAGTATAAAAATTAATAATAACAATAAATAATATTACAATTAAATGATATTATTATTGACTAATCATTTTAAATATTATCGCTATTAATTAACATTTTATTACTATGTTATTATTTAGATGATAGATAGACAGACAGATAGACCGATAAACAGACAGACAGAAATAAAGAATGTCTCCTATGAACAGAGGAAAATTGATAAAGTAAAAAATAACAACAATAATAATAGATTTTATAAATACTGTAAATTTAAGGGCTGTATGAATGGCTGAAAAATTACTTGAGTTGAGAAGATTCAGTCTTTTGCAGTCTTTGGGGTCTGCGGTGATTTGACAGGCATATATATCTCCAGTCTCATTGGCTGACAATCCAGACTCTGCTTTCTCCTTCGGTGCCCCTACAAGAAGTCTAAAACAAGTACAAACCTGATTGAGCTCAAGTCTCAAGGCAGGGTATTAAGCCAGTTGCCGCAGTACCACAGCAATGGTTGTCGGAGACCAAAAAAAAAATAAAAAAATCACATGACATTTTCAAGGATAAAGCAAAAATTCCCATTCAGCCATGTGCCAGGTATTGCTTGTATTTTCTCAGAATTTAGTGTTTACTGCAGATAAACTTCAGCATGTCTAACCGTTATCTGTCTAGGCTTGTCAGGCTATGTGAACAGATTTTGACGGGAAGGACTTGTCAGAACCCATTACTTCCAGGACATGGTGCAACTATGGACAGAAATCTCCACTGAAAAAGCTTAGTCTTTCAACTACTTTCAGAAACCTGCTGTTAAAAGTGTCTGATTAACATAAAGCATCTATAAACCACAGGAGATGCGGATCACGTTTTACTCAAATCTTCATTTTCAGACAATACGGAGAATGAATACCCTTACACGTCTCTCCTTCTCTTCCTTTTATTTCTATAGGGGGGTTATTATGATTCATATGCTCTTCATTGCTTATAGTGAAAATTGCTAACTCAAGCATCGCCTATGGACAAGTAACCGATTTGTTTTTGATTATTAAATCTAGGCAGGCACAGATACCCACATCAGCCATCAAGGGACAGATGCAATCCTTGAGTAAAGTGAGCAGAATTAAAGAGGCATTTCATTAAACTATAATCACAAAATCAATGAATTTTATTTCAATATTTGTGAGAGCACGACAGACATAATAATGACTTAAACAGTGCTGCCTGCGAGCTCGATTCATTAATGTTTCATGATTTTTGGAGACACGCACCCTAGTTGCTATTTTATCCACCTTGCAGCCTGAGGCCTCATAAATATTCCACTCTGTGAGGGATGAGATCTCATCATCTCATGACTCGTGTCTAACGGGATTATGAATGGGCTTTAGTGGGCGAAGCGGTCATTTCAACTTCTTTAAAATTCAGTTTAGTGAATTTTAACAGAAATGTATTATGTCTGACAGTCTAATCATCATAGATTTCAGAACTTGGGAACTTGGGTTATAAATAACATGAAGTTTGACACTAAGTAGTGTTTTTGACAACTATAAGTACGCCATTATAATTTTGAACGATTTTACACAATTAAATATCAATCTTATGTAGACTTGCTTAAAGACTTGCTTACTCAAAAATGAAAACTCTGTCATCATTTCGTCATGTCGTTCCAAACCTGTATGACTTTCTTTCTTCTGCTGAAGAAAAAAAAAAAGATATTTTGAAGAGCTGTTTTTGTTCATTTAAAAGGTAGGCTAGCAATAGCGACCTAGCTTTGAAAGTATAAGATCCCACCCTCCCTTCAGAGGATCTCCAAAACACATGAACAGTGGGGAGCAAACAAAAGCATCACGAGACGAGAGACGGCGTTAAACTACCTCATGTGTCAAAGCACATAACAATAATAATGCATGTAAACAACTCAGAGAGCTCTTACTTGTACCACCTGACTGCTGCAGATTCATTTCGGCGTTGATAGTGTTGCCATTGAAATGCATAAATTCGAGTCACGAATCGCTTCGAGTATAACCTCACGGGTTTTCATCTCTTCCAAATTATGGTAGTTATGGCGTGAACGCAGCATAAGCTCATTGTTTTGGTTCAGGAGGAGCTGTAAATAGTGGTTGTCCAGTCTTTGCAGTCCTTTCCTACCCCTTCCACAGATGCTATAAAGTGGTCCTTGAATGTTTGTGAGCCCTTTAGAATTTTCTATATTTCTGCATAAATATGACCCAAAACATCATCAGATGTTCACAAAAGTCCTAAAAGTAGACAAAAAGAAGCCAATCAAACAAATGAGACAAAAATATATGCTTTGAAAAATTTTTCAGTATTACATATGTGTGAGTGGCAAAAGTATGTGAACACTTGCTTTCAGCATTTGCTGTAACCCCCTTGTGCAGCAATAATGACAACTAAACATTTCCAGTAACTGCGGATTAGTCCTGCACAATGACTTGAAGGAATTTTGGTCCATTCCTCAGTACAAAACAGCTTCAACTCTGGGATGTTGGTGGGTTTCCTCTCAACTACTTGCTTCAAGTCCTTCCACAACATTTCAATTAGACTAAGGTCTGGACTTTGACTTGGTCATTCCAAAACATTAACTTTGTTCTTCTTTAACCATTATTTGTTAGAACGAATTGTGTGCTTGTTGTCTTGCTGCATAACCCACTTTCTCTGGAGATTCAGTTCATGGTCAGATGTCCTGACATTTTCATTTATAATTTTGCTGGTATAATTCAGAATTCATCAATCTATCAATGATGGTGATTCGTCCTGGCCCAGATGCAGCAAAACAGGCCCAAACCATGATACTACCACCAAAATAAGATAAGAGGGGTTTCACAGAGGGGTTCCTTTGCTGAAATGCATTGTTTTTCTTTCTCCAAACAAAATGCTTCTCATTTAAACAAAAATTTAGATTTTTTCGTCTCATCTGTCCACAAAACATCTTTCCAATAGCCATTTGACTTGTCCACATGATCTTTAGCAAACTGCAGACAGGCAGCAATATTCTTTTTGGAGAGCATTGGCTTTCTCCTTGCTACTCTGTCATGCCAACCATAGTTGTTCAGTGTTCTCCTGATGGTGGACTCATGAATATTAACATCAGCCATTTAGTTGCTAAGAAGTTACCTTTGGCTCACTTGTTTTTGGAGTGATCTTTGTTGGTCGACCACTCCTAGGGAGGGTAGCAATTGACCCTTTGCTGGCAGTTTGATTGACAGGTGATCTAACCAATCATAACCCTGAACCCGCCATTTTGTCTGACACAGCAGTCAGGGGAGTTAGTAGATTAGCATTGCTGAACTTGAACTTCAAAAATTGTGTGTACTCACATCTTTCTGCGCTTGAAACAACATTCCTTCTGATGTCCATTCATGTTTATTTGATGCTATAAATGAACTAGTATGAAGAGATGTTGGTTTACGAGCCGATTGAAGGAGCTACAGTGATCTGTTATGACACATTAAAGAGCCACTGTACGCTATACATAGTTTAAACTTCTTTAATAAATTACAATATTTTAAATATGAAACTGTTTAATTTCAAAAGTAACCTGCTCTGTCTTGTCATATGACGTTTTGTCAGTGTCCTCTTTGCTCCATGATGTATTTTTCACTGCATGAGAACATGATGTGTGGCGTGAGAGCGCATGGCAACAGTAACTAAAGGGGTCTTTGTGAAGGGTCAATTATCTTGAATTTCCTCCATTTGTACCCAAACATTCAAGGACCACTGTATATACATATAAATACATTTAGACCACTTAACTTGGTGATTGCTATCAGGATGTAAAGAGATTTCAACCAGCATAACAAAAAAATTTTCTGGAACAAATCACCTATTCTGCCTTTAATGAAAGTCAAAACAACATGACCCGACTGACTTTTATTATATGGACACAAAAACTAAGGTATTAAAAAAAAATCTTTTTTGTTCCTCAGAAAAAATTTAAGTCAAACAGGTTTAGAATGACATGAGGGTGAGTACTTATTTGCATTTTGGGTGAACCATCCCTTTTAATCATAGTTCTAGTCCTGTCATGTACGCAAATGCTACAAGTGAACATGTTATTACTGAAATACACCGCCCCAAGTGAGCAACAAATGCACAGTCTGAGGGTTCCTTTCTGCTCATTCTGGCAACACTCCTTACAGAGGTGATTCGTTCTCGTTTCTGAACTTGTTCATATGCATCACACATTGTGGTGAGGTAGACTGTGATGAGGACACAGACTGAGGTCAAAGTCAAAGGGAGGGAAAGAGAGGAGGAAGACAAGGAGGGACAACGAAAGACAAAAGGTGAAGTGAAAGACATCCCTCCCTCTCCCTTTGGGCCTAATTTCATTTGGACCCCCTCTATCGTCCCCCTCAAACCACCATTACCAACCACAAACGACTTGCGTGCCCACCCCATTCCTGTCATGTGACTCAAAATCTGCTTTCAGCAAGGACAAGACAGGAAATGAGAAAGTCAGGATAAGGTGAATGAGCAAGAAAGAATTTCAGATTCTTCCTCGTCACTGCATGTTCACCACAACAGATCCTTTTATGAGCGCCGTTGCTCATCTCATATACAAAAAGGACATTTACTTAAAGTCTTAAAGGTGTGGATGCAACAAAATGGTCTGTTTAATTCTAAGCGTCAGAGAGAGCGCGGAAAATAGTCTTTAAAAACTAAATTACAAGAGGTTTTGGTGTATAAAAAAAAAAAAAAAAAGAAAAAACTGATTAATTAACTTAATAAACGGATTGCATGAAGAAAAAAAGTTAAAGGGATAGAAAAATTTAACTAAGTGCATACAATAGAAGTCAATGGTAACCAAAACTGTTTGGTTAACATTCTTCTAAATATCTTATTTTGTGTTTTGCAGAACATAGGAAGTCATACAGGTTTGGAACAACATGAGGGCGAGTAAACAATGACAGAATTTTCATTTTTGGTGAATTATTTACACAGGCTAGAAATCCGTCATCTATAAGCGTTACCTTTTAACCCTAAACATATAATGGTCATAAACGGTGGTCACAAAGGTGATCCACAATAAATATATCTGATCATTTAAAACAAAACAACTGCAGAGAGGTTTCCTGCAGTTTGTTCAGTGAAACATACCACCGGTGCAGTACAGCTCGCTTATCCTTAAACAGATACCAGTCACATGACATGGGTTTTACCACTACAATTATCTACAGGTCTGGTGGTGAGCAGCACATACCTCAGAGGCAAATTCATGAACCACAAGCTGGTTTGGGAGTTCACATTCACTTGTACTTCATTTTATCAAAGCTGCTTGGTTTGAGAGCATATGACTCAACCTGAATAGATTAGATTAATTTAATCTTTTCCACAGCATTAGTCTTCATTTTGCTTTTCTGTCAAACGGAAACATCATTCAGTAATTTTGAACTGCAAATAACAGATTTACTTTTTGGTCTATTAAATCTTTTGAAGATATATGACATTTGGCATTTTCCTTAAGAAGTTTAAAAGCTAGAACATTTTAATAGAATGACTCTGTAACATTATAAAAATTATGCCTCATTTCGATTTGAATGAGATATTCAACGTTTTTGACTTGATGGAGGAAAAAACATCTATGAGTCAGATCACAGGGAACACAACTTCCTGTAACCTGCAGAAGGTGTGTCTGCTTCAACGGTTTCACTGAATGAAATTCAGGGCCAGAGTTCACATGTTCATTTTGTTTGATGTGTGTGCCTTAAAATACACTACACAAAAGGACCCGTTCTAAAGGCCTGACCTTTCAGTAAATAGTCCTTACAGAAAGAGGTCCCACTGGCCATGTTTCAGACTGTCTGGCCATGAACAAAGAACTTGATTAGGAGTGAAAACTTTCTGGCAGTGCTGCACACATTCAAGTTCAGGCAGGTGAAATGCATGTCCCTTATCTCCCACATACTGTGATGAATCAATGTGAAAGCAAACAAAAATAATCTGCACGAAGAGGTACAGTAAATGACACGTACAGTTCTAGAGAGCTCAGCACAAAAAGTGATCAAAAGCTGTTGTGATGTTACAAAATATTTCTCTGTTCTTTTTAACTTTCTATTCCTCAAAGAATCCTGAAAAAAAATCTATAATGGATTCCACAAAAATTAAAGCAGCACAACTGATAATAACATTGATGATAATAATAAGATATGTTTCTTGAGCATCAAATCATCATATCAGAATGATTTCTGAAGGATCATGTGACACTGAAGACTGGAGTAACGATGCTGAAAACTCAGCTTTACGTCACAGGAATAAATTACATTTTAAAATAAATTCAAATAGAAAACAGTCATTTTAAATAGTTATAATATTTCACAATATTACTGTTTTACTGTATTTTTAATCAAATAAATTCAACCTTGATCAGACCCAGCACAAGTATAAAAAATATTCCAAATTACCAACCCCAAATGTTTTGACCAGTACTGTATATTCATATTTCATAAACCAATTAACTTATTTATCATTTATCGTACACATTTAACACTTGTGACGTGACATGTGGCATGTGGACGAACCAACACCACCAGTGGGCAGACATTTTTTTGCTGTGGAGCCTGGGGAGTGATTGGGGGTTAGGTTGCTCAAGGGCACCTCAAAAGTGGGTAATGAGAGTTGAAGACAGCCCTGTTCATTCACACCCCCACTTACATTTCCTGCCAGCACTGAGACTAGAGTCTGCAACCTTCGGTTTACAAGTCTGACTATCTAACCACAATTGGCCCTTCACAAACAGTTTGCTTAAAACTGTGTAATCACGTCTCTCCACGCCTGAAACACTTGTCAGTGTCCTCTTTGCTCCACAATGTATTTTTCCTTTTGTGAGAACATGATTTATGGCGTGAGAGCGCATGGCTTGTCTGACATAGCAACAGTAACTGAAGGGGGCCGGTCTTTGCGAAGGGTCAATTTCATTCTTTCAATTTCATTCTTTCAAGCAATGCAACTTGAATTCCTTCTTACAACAATACAACTGCTATTGTCTCTAAACTGACAAGATTAATGAATAATATCTAATATCTAATCTAATAAATATCTAAATTTTAAATATAATGCTTGCCATAATTTTCATAGTTTCTATCCTATTCAATTGATAACTCAATCACTATAATATCACTTTATAACCATAATACTCAAATATAACTTCATAGTTTTGTTGATTATTATGGGAGATTACTATGTCACATGACTCGCTTGTAGACATGCAAGGTAGGAAGGCATCAAGGCACATCTAAATCCAATGTTAGCTTCAATTCCTGTCTCGTGAGATACTGTCATCTGATCAATTTATACATTCATAGATGTATCTTTCGCTGCCTTTGATATACCACAATCCTGTGCTTTTCATTCTGAGAAAGCTAAGATAAAAAAAAGAAAGATGTCATCTGGAAGCTACGGTTGGTGGTCAGTTTGTGTAAATGTTCACAAACAACATTAACAATAATTTAGCGCATTGTCAAGTTTTGCTACATGTAAAAGAGCACCAAATACCAATTCGGGCGAAGCTTTTAAATATATTTTCAGCTGAGATTAATGTACTTCACCATAAATGTGCATAAGTGTTTAGACCAGTGGTTCTCAAGGTGTGGGGCGCGGGAGATCAGCAGGGGAAAAAAATGTTTTGCAACAGCATGAATCGAGGTTAGTGCTCTGTCGTTATAAAGCGGCACCAAACGCCAATTACACAATCTTCAGATTTTTGACTTGTCACTGTCTGAACACAAATATATAGAATAAGCTGGACAATGACACCATTTTCTTTGGGAGCTGCTGTGCAGCCAAAATGATTTCCCAATTATTAATGTAAAGCTGCTTTGCCACAATTTGCACTGTAAAAAGCGCTATACAAGTAAAGGTAACGTGACGTGACATGAACAAGCCCAACATAGACGGTGCATGCCATAGAAAAGCACCGCTTCAGTGGACGGAAACACAAGCTGCTATTGTGAACGGCACGCGCTCTGCTGCTGCACGCATTCCGGTGAGAAGATGTAACTTACAAGAAGCTAAGCTTGTGAGGAGCTGTCAAAAACTGTTATATACTGTTCATCCAAAGCATCACTGAAATATTTACTTTTTTTTTATTTAAACGAAAAATTGTATCTATTATTTTCTGTTATTGTTATATTTTTCAATGATTCAATGACATTACAAAGTGAAGCTAATGCAGTTGTTTTTCATTGCATGTTTAAAAAATCTTTTAGTTTTTATAATGTTTAGAAATTTTATTTGGTAGTCAGAGGTGTGTGTGTGTATGTGTGTGTGTGTGTGTGTGTGTGTGCGTGTGTGTGCACTTGTTTTCCTTACGTAAAACCAGTAAATCTTGACATTGTGGGGACCTTTTGTTGGTCCCCACTAGGAAACAAGCTTATAAATCATACAGAATTATCTTTTTTGAAAATCTATACTAGCAGAACATTTTCTGTGATGGTTAAGTTTAGGGGTGGGGGGGGCAGAATGTACAGTTTGTACAGTATAAAAACCATTACGCCTATGGAAAGTCCCCACAAAACACATAAACACAACATGTGTGTGTGTGTGTGTGTGTGTGTGTGTGTGTGTGTGTGTGTGTGCGCGTGTGTGCGTGTGTGTGCGTGACAAAAAACAACTAGTTTTGAGAACAACTGGTTTTCACAGACAAAACCGGATAACCACAGCTGCTATCAGAAGAAATGCCAGACAACTTAAAATAGACAGGAAATCAAACAGGAAATTCACATCACTGCACAGCATATGCTTGGCTTAATTATAAAAGTTTCAGCAAAAGTTGCAGTGTGCAACAGTTTTCAGTAATGCAGAACACCGATTACATGAACTGAATATAATTACACAATAGTTAGTTGTGACACTCAAATTTGAATAATCTTGAATTATATTTTTATTATTTCTTCTAATTACTCACCCTCACCCTCCAAACTCCAAGACCTTCGTTCATCTCCGTAACACAAATTAAGATATGTTTAATGAAATCAGAGCGCTTTCCGTCTCTCCACTGACAGCTAAGCAACTACCACTTTCAAGCCGCAGAAAGGTAGTAAAGACATCATTAAAGTCCATGTTTAATCCATGTGACCCAAGTAGTTTAACCTCAATTTTATGAAGTGTCATGAGTGCTTTGTTCTCACAAAAAAAAAATTATTTAGAAAATATTAATCTCCGACACACGTTCACGACAGCACTACCTTTCTGAGGCTTCAAAGCAGTTACGTAACTCTCAATGGAGAGACAGAAAGCTCTCAAGATTTACATAAAAAGATCTTCATTTGTGTTCTGAAGATGAAAGAAAGTCTTACGGAATGACACAGGGGTGCATAATTAATGACAGAACTTCATTTTTGGGTGAACTACCCCTTTAAAAATAGTTCCGTTTGTCATGCATTAACAGATTTTAGGTTATAGCATGAATTCAGATATGGCAATTAATGACTCACAAAAGCAGAACACTCACACAGAACTATGAACTATGAAAGTTCTGTGTCTAGTTTTGAATAACGGGACAGTACAGCAATACAGGAACTACAGGTGAGAAAGTGGACACAAACAATGTTATTTCCTCAACAGCATGTTTCAAAAAACCATCACAGGGATCAGCTGTTACTATCAGCCATTGGTCAACCCTGCACTCTACATCAGCATCAGCTATTAAAAAGCCCATAATGACTGACCAAGATCAAGCCATTTTCAAAGTCATCCTGACAGACTAACAGATTAAACAAAGACAGCAGATATACTTTAACCCATTTCTTCCATTTACCCACACTGACTTTGATATGCATCTTCTGACAGGTTAGTGTCATCACCACGTAGGCGTTAAGCATTTGCAGCAGTTGTTCAGCCAATAGCTGGACCTCAGTGGTGAGAATTTCAGTTTGTGGTTTCACAGAGACCTTAAACATTAGCAGTCATGAGGATCTGGGAACTGCACTAGACTTTCAGCACATCAGCAGCGCTAAAGAAGCTAAAGTAGCTAAACCCTTCAAAAGGAAGGAAACAGGTTATTGGTCAATGAGCAAATGAGTCAAATGAACAAAGATCAGGCCACAGGAAGACAGCACACACAGGACGTCCTTGTGTGTCCCTGAGCCAGTCCTTTATGTATTCGACAAGATGATGAATGTCTAGCCAGTCCAATTAATATCATCGCGACTAGATCTCGGTTCCCAAATTGTCCTTTGTCAGTGCAGATAAGATCAGGAGGACCTCTGAACAGTTTCTGCGTACGTAAATCACAAACACGGGGCAGGGAAGTATTTCCTCAATATGTAAAAGCAAAATCCTCCAAATGATGAATTAAAATCCTAACCCTTCGTACAAAAGCACAGCTGTTTCCACAATAATAAGAGCTTTCTTTGCTATTTTAAATCAGCACCAGCCACAAAGATGCAAGGAAGGAGACAAATGCAGCGCTCCTCCTCTGAGGTTCAATGACAAGCAATCAGGAAGTCTCAAGAAAATTTATTTAGCAACACAGACAGCTTCACATTAGCTTGGGATGACTCCTCTAGGACAATGACAAGGGCAGAGACAAACACTGAATCTGTTTTTCCTTTGTTTGAACTTTAGTCGCTCAACATCTGACAAACAGCAAACAGTTACACCACACTGCTTTTGAGACTAAAGCCTTCGTAGACCGCGGAGTTCAGACAACACTACTCTCTTGTGGTATACTTTCTTACATCTGTTAACAATGAAGAGACATGTTTTACAATTCATTTAGTCTGCTTTACTTCATTCTATGTCCGTCGAGTGTCCTACATTCAGTCGAATCAAAGCGTTATAAACTCAAATCGAAGACAATTTGATTATCTCCACTGATCTTGCAGAAATCACACCCATATAACATGAGACATGTTTTAAGATCTGTGGTTTCATTCTGTGTATTGTTTTAGGCCTTTATTATATTTAAGAGTCTGTAATGTGTTGTGGTTTCCAACATGTTTATAAAATGCTACTTTGTTGCTCCTTCATTCGACTAAATTGAAAAGTCAGGGTTTTTCTGTTATGGCACCATTTATATCTGTCAGCAATTAACATGCTTCAGCAATACCTCCGTTTCAAATAAAAGCCACAAAGCGCCAAAATGTTTTGCCTGAGCCACAAATTGTTATTTTGCTCAGTTATGGTCACATTTATTGTTTATATGCTCAAATACTGTTTGTCTTTTTCAGTTTTTTTCATTTGCGCTGTATGTTGCGAAGGGCATTATATCAGCCTGTGTGATTCAGTGCTGGCTTTCGTTGAGAAATCTGTGGAATTCTTATCTCCTGGGGCTATGAAGAGGAAGCATTGTGTGCAAACCTGCACTAACCCACATTTTCTGCAAAGGTGGAGCTTTTCTACCTCCCACCGAGCATCTTTCGAAAAAGATTGTCACACTATAAAATGAATTTACAGGTGTTAGACTGCACATAATATGATATTGTTGTTGAGTTCGGTCTTCTTGCATGCTAACTCACTGGACGGCTCCGTACTAGTTATTGCCTTTTATGAGGCTGGCGATACAGGTCTCACAGCACTCATAAGCTCCCATTCATTTAGAGAGAATCATAAATAAGTGAACTACAAAGCAGAATCTACTGCTTCAGTCATCAGGAAACGGGTCTCAGAGGAGCTTACTGACTTCTATAAATGATCAGCTGGTTTATATTTGACTGCAGCAGGGGGTAATTGGTCAATGTGTACAACTCAGATCACATCAAATAACATCTAGCTATTTTTTTCATTTATTCGGTTATTAATCTCATTCCTGACTGCCTATCCATTAGGGCTTTCATTCATCACTACATTACTACATTAAATCTCAAAATAAGTGTAGTCAAAACTAAATATTTAAGCTAGGGTTTTTTAAAACGAAGAAGGTGAAGTTTGTTGCATAATGGCCATTAAACATTAGACAAACGGTGCATGACCTGCCCAGCCTTTGCGAGTCTTATCCGTTTCATATCCTCTTGTAAAATGGAGCTTTCATGTTAATCATTTACCTGAGTTAATCGAGTTAATTCAATGCCACAAATACTTAAACAAGAATATGAGAGCATTTTCTTTTCAGACATGCACGATGGCATACATAATGTTTTCAGGCTCTTATAAAATCAAGACATAACAGAAAAGAACATGGTTTGCACACTGTAGTCGTAATAAGATGCAATTGTTACATTATAGATCTATTTTTTCTGATCCTGTGCTTATATTAGTTTTGTTGGTGCAACAATTACACCACCCACATTTTTTTATTTTAAACCCTTAAACCATAAAATGACTTTTAAAGGGATAGGCCTAGTTCACGCAAAAATTAAAATTCTGTCATCATTAACTAGCCCAAAGTTGTTCCAAACATATATGTATTTCTTTCGTCTGCCGAACACAAAAGAGGATATTTTGAAGAATGCGGGTAATTAAACAGTTGATGGACCCCACTGACTTGCAAACTTTGGAGAGAGAAAAAAATACTATGGAAGTCAATGGTGCCCATCAATGACATTCTTCAAAATATCTTCTTTTGTGTTCAGAAACTCACAACTTAAGAGTGAGTAAATGATGACAACATTTTCTGTGTGAACTATCCCTTGTATAAAAAAATGAAAAACATGAATCATTATATATATATATATATATATATATATATATATATATATATATATATATATACATACACACACACACACACATTCAGGTCATTTTTCGTTTAAATTGCATTTGTATTGTATTCGTGGGAAACATATACGTGACTGACCTATAGCCCAAAGTAACGCTCAACAGGTGCACATCCGTGAGAAGATCTTGTCCTTCTCATGGCATTTGACATGTGGTCAGGGCATTTACACTGAAATAATATACTTACAGGAATCTCTTCTCTCCTACGACCTGCTCGTGAAGTGCAACAGAAAGTCCAAACAAACTGCCAGCTGTTTTTCCCTCTTTGACGACTGGAAACCTCACATCCAAGTTATACGCTTGACAGCAACGAGCGGCGCTCAACAAGAAAACCAAAACAACCGTGTTTTTACTGAGCCCGTGCCGGTAAAATACATTCATTTTTTCTAATAGTCTCAGCGAAGTTTTTGTTTGGCGAGACAGAAACAGAGCGCGGAGGCAGAGGAGTCTGTCAGTGTCTGAACAGGAGCGGTTTTGTCAGACGCTGTGAACTAATTGTTCATATTCGTCATTCTTCCGGGATGCTCGGTGAAACCCTGACTGGAGGGCAGTGAAATCTAGAGCGCGCGGACACCTTGTTAGAGGACGGGCACGTGCTAGACCACACTCACAGATTCAATCTGTTATAATGTCTAGAAAAGGGCTTTTCAAACTTTTTTATATGGTCTGCTGACCTAAAAAAAAAAAATTATATATATATATTATATATGTATATATATATATATATATATATATATATATATATATATATATATATATATGTATATATAGCTTTTATTTTGTAATTGTATTAAAACCTAAATAAATTCCCACTCTTAAGATGTAGCCAAGGTGCAGTCTGCAGACTGCAGACTTTTGTTAGTGTTAAAAGTTAGAGCTGTGGTTTTTCATCTTATGATATCCATCTTTAGAATGTTAAAATTAAATTTACAGTCAATGCTCAAACATTTTTACACTTTTTCCTTTTAAATTTTCTACTAAAAGTTAAACCACATTGTCACCTATGGAAGCCCATTCCCACCACTGTTGAGGAAAAAAAATATTCCGTAAGTCATAATAATGAGAAACTTTCTCATAATAATGACTTAGTATCTCATAATAATGACTTAGTATCTCATAATAATGACTTAGTATCTCATAATAATGACTTAACATCTCATAATAATGACTTAGTATCTCATAATAATGACTTAGCATCTTTAACTTAATCAAAAAAAATTTTTTGGGGATTTTTTTAGAAACTTTCTCATAATAATGATTTAACATCTCATAATAATGACTTAGTATCTCATAATAATGACTTAACATCTCATAATAATGACTTAGTATCTCATAATAATGACTTAGCATCTATAACTTAATCAAATTTTTTTTTACATTTTTTTAGAAACTTTCTCATAATAATGACTTAGTATCTCATAATAATGACTTAACATCTCATAATAATGACTTAACATCTCATTATAATGACTTAGCATCTTTAACTTAATAAAAAAATAAAAAAGTTTTTTTTTATTAAGTTAAAGATACTACGTCATTATTATGAGAAAGTTTCTCATTATTATGAGATACTAAGTCATTATTATGAGAAAGTTTCTCATTATTATGAGATACTAAGTCATTATTATGAAAAAGTTTCTCATTATTATGAGATACTAAGTCATTATTATGAGATACTAAGTCATTATTATGAGAAAGTTTCTCATTATCATGGCTTACGGAATTTTTTTTTTTTTCTCAACAGTGGCGGGAACAGGCTTCCATAGTCACCACATTCATATCACCATGATTTAATCTTTACGGTGCAGTAACAAACACGCTCCTCCCTTCAAGCGGCACTGCACAGATGGTGTATGACATCAAAGTACCGTGAGGGCGATAAGGTGCATTCACACTACAAGCAGCTTTGTTGCTAGTGGGCGTTCCCACTGCTGGTTGCCAAGTGACGTTTGTGAATGACTTTCACTGATGTTACTTCATGTTGTGGACAACAAATCGGTTTTCTTGCCTCTACAAGCAAACATTTTGGAAGGCAAAGTCTAAATATAAAAGGAATCAGTACATAAAAAGACTAATATTCAGAGATGGGAGAAAGTCACACATGTACAAGTCACGAGTACGTCTCAAGTCTTAACCTTCAAGTCTCAAGCAATTCCAAGTCAATTTTGTGAGAATCAAGTCAAGTCAAGTCATTGCTTTATGTCAAGCAAGTCAAGTCAAGTCAAGTCAAGTCGTAGCTTGAGTCAAGCAAGTCACTGTCAAGTCATACAAATATTTGATGATTTAAATGAATTAATATATTACAATAAGACACATCTGTTAATACAATAAAAATCTAAAAATAAAAAATACAACTTCATAGCCTAAAATGTAAATGTAACTGAAATTAGGCCAAAAATAAAAGCATAAAAAGTATTTAGGTACATCTGTTTTGATATGCCTCAAACATTGCAAAAGACCATGAAAAAGTATTAAACTATTCAAGTATAATGGTTTCTTCGCCACCAAATGGCATTCTTCAAACGGGCATCAACTTTATGGGACTTGAACACATCCTTAAGTTAGATCCTTACTTTTTAACAGAAGAATAACAACAATAAAAAACATTTAAATGAATCACACAAACCTTTCACCCGTTTATCAGATGGATTGACAATTGTACATTATTAATCTGTGAGTGAGAGAGGATTGGGCTGAGTGTGATTCATTAATATTTGTGAGTGAATGTGTGTGCGTGTGTACGCGTGAAAAGTGTATTGTTTGTTTTGTGCATGGTTGTGCTTGCAAGTTTGAGTTTTTTGTTTGTTTTGTTTGTGTATGCATGGTTGGGTTCGTAAGTCAGGTATGCTTTGTTGGGTAAAAATTTTTTCTTTGTGTGTGTGTATTTGTATACAATATATGTATGTGCATCCCCATAAACTATCATAGGATTCACTCAAAGTCTAACAATGAAAACCAATTATTAGACACTGTACACATGCAAGTGCTATTGCAAAAACAAAACAAAAAAAGCTGACATTTCCTTATAAACAGTGATTAACCATTTACAATGCACTGCACTTACAAAAAAATGAAAAAATGTGATCATTTTCTCTGTTACCTTTGTTGTTTGATTATCTTCAATTACAGACTGCATTGGTTACTGTCCCTTTAAAGAACAATTCAAAGTACTCTTAACATGTCCAAAACGTTAAGTCTATCACACAACTAGTAGGATATATATATATATATATATATATATATATATTACTAGCCAAGACAGCTGAAAACAGCTGGACTGACTTCATCACTTAAAATATTTTGTGGGATTTCATTTGACAATTGAAATTCGAAGTGGTGGTTGCATATTAATAAAAACTTTTAAAACACCAGAACCGCATTTACCTGAAGCTAATTAGAGCTTATTTTGGCAAAAGAGGTTGTTGTAAAATGAGAGCAGAGAGGGAAGTAACTGAAATAAAGGAAATATCTGCATTTAAATAACTACCAGTCACACGCTTATAAATCCACCAATAGGAGTTTAAGGAAAGATGCAAAGCAACCAGTAGCATTGTTATGCAGGCTGAGATGTGGACTGCCACTGACCTGCCACACAGGTTACATGTGTTTTTCCAAGTATGAGCCAAATGTTAATAATAAGTAACTTAACTCATAACATAACTCTTAGAAGCCCAAGTAAGGAGTCATGGTTTCCTGGGTTTCACTTATTGTTCATCTGCTATCAGCCCTCAACATACAGTGCATCCAGAAAGTATTCACAGCGCTTCACTTTTTCCACAGTTTGTTATGTTACAGCCTCATTCCAAAAGGAACTAAATTCATTATTTTCCTCACAATTCTACAAACAATACCCCATAATGAAAACATGAAATCTGTGCAAATTTATGAAAAATAAAAAATGAAACAAATCACATGTACATAAGTATTCACAGCCTTTGCCATGACACTCAAAATTGAGCTCAGGTGTATCCTGTTTCCACCTGTGGTAAATTCAGTAGATTGGACATGATTGGAAAGGCACACACTGTCTATATAAGGTCCCACAGTTAACAGTGCATGTCAGAGTACAAACCAAGCCATGAAGTCCAAGGAATTGTCTGTAGACCTCCGAAACAGCATTGTATGGAGTCACAGATCTGGGGAAGGGTACAGAAACATTTCTGCAGCATTGAAGGTCCCAATGAGCACAGTGGCCTCCATCATCCGTGAATGGATGAAGTTTGGAACTACCAGGAGTCTTCCTAGAGCGAGCCGTAATCGGGGGAGAGGTGACCAAGGGTCACTCTGACAGAGCTTCAGTGTTTCTCTGTGGAGAGAGGAGAACCTTCCAGAAGAACATCCATCTCTACAGCTCTCCACCAATCAGGCCTGTATGAGTGGCCAGACGGAAGCCACTCCTCAGGAAAAGCCACATGACAGCCCGGCTGGAGGACTCTCAGACCATGAGAAACAAAATTCTCTGGTCTGATGAAACAAATATTTTTGGCCTGAATAGTAAGCATCATGTCAGGACGAAATCAGGCACCGCTCATCACCTGCCCAAAACCATCCCTACAGTGAATCACGGTGGTGACAGCATCATGCTGTGGGGGTGTTTTTCAGTGGCAGGAACTGGGAGAATAGTCAGGATCGAGGGAAAGATGAATGCAGCAATGTACAGAGACGTCCTTGATAACCTGCTCCAGAGCGGTCTGGACCTCAGACTGGGGTGAACGTTCATCTTCCAACAGGACAACGACACTAAGCACACGGCCAAGATAACATAGGAGAGGCTACGGGACAACTCTTTGAATGTCCTTGAGTGGCCCAGCCAGAGCCCAGACTTGAACCCGACTGAACATCTCTGGAGAGATCTGAAAATGGCTCTTCACCGACGTTCCCCATCCAACCTGACGGAGTTTGAGAAGTCCTGCAAAGAAGAATGGGAGAAACTGCCCAAAAATAGGTGTGCCAAGCTTGTAGCGTCACTCAAAAAGACTTGAGGCTGTAATTACTCAAAGTATTGGGTAAAGGCTGTGAATGTACATGTGATTTTTTTTTTTTTCTATTTTTTTTTTTAAATAAATTTGCAAAGATTTCAAACATCTTCTTTCACGTTGCAATTATGGTGTATTGTTTGTAAAATTTTGAAGAAAATAATGAATTTAATCCACTTTGGAATAAGGCTGCAACATAACAAAATGTTGGTGAATTCTTTATGGATGCACTGTGCACTCACATTTTCTCTCGAGCTTGCTCCAGGCTACTGATCCATTAAGGCAAGTGTGTATGTGCCATGGGAATGTATGTCTATGTCTGTCAGAATCAAGTAATTTCTGTTATTCCAGAGATCTGGATCAGATAAATTAGTGTTTTATCTGCTGTAATTATTTGAAATGTTTTATAATGTATGATACACTCAACAACATTATGTGCTCATGTTGTAAAACATTCATCTGTTAACCTCACTAAAATGTCCTAACATATCACCATATCAACAAACAGTAATTAGACTTAGTGGGTTTATTCTTTCTTGTTAGGTGTCCTCAGGATACACAGTCAGTGATTAGAATCAGAACATGCCGTGTAAAGGCTGCTTGATTTACTCACTTGTCCCAACATGCGAGATCACATAGCAGTTGCGAATATGTTTTTTTTTTCTTTTTTTTCCTTTTTTTTCCACAAAAGTACATGCCAGATGTGCTCTGATAGTTTTGAGAGATTGTTCTAGATGGATGCTTCAGATCTCTGTGAATTCTGGTGGTATAGACGAGTGTATAAGTCACAGATAATGTTGTTGAGTTAAAAGCAGAGCTAAAAGAAAGACTTCAATTCGAAATCCCTTTAACTGAAGGAATCATTCATTTAGTTTGAATATTATATACGAAATTGATACTGTTGCATAATATGAAATAAAAGAGAAATATTTTTAACGAAGCACATTACAGTTTTTTTATTCACTTTGGTACTATTTCCACAAGTAATGTGCACATTTTCAAAAATAAAAAATCCAAACTGATCACTGATCTCATGCTTTCATTACATTTATACATATTCTCATCCGCATAATACTCTTTCTTTCTAAAACGCAACATCATTGTAATATGTAATGAGAACAATGAGAACATAGATTCTGTAAAAACATTACCTATAGAATCTGTCTAGAAATCTATAGATGTACCAAATGATTAATTGATTAACCATTAAGATCAGTGGGATTAAATAATAGACAAATGTATTAAACTGAACAAGAAGAGATGCAAATTAAAAGTTTTAGAGCTTTATGAAAGGGAATTACTGTGAATTAAATGTTTATATATAGATTAAACACTTATTTTGCATGTTGTGATTTTGTGTATTGTCCTAACATAATTGACCCTGCGCAAACAGTTTGATTGACAGGCGATCTGACCAATCATAACCCTGAATCTGCCATTTTGTCTGACACAGCGGTCAGGGGAGTTAGTAGATTAACGTTGGTGAACTTGAACTTGAAAATTGTGTGTACTCACATCTTTCCACACTAAAAAAAAAACATTCCTTCTGATGTCTATTCATGTTTATTTGATGCTATAAATGAACTAGTATGAAGAGATGTTGGTTCACGAGTCGCTTGAAGGAGCTACAGCGATCTGTCACGACACATTAAAGAGACACTATACGCTATTTATTGTTTTAATGCCTTTAAAAAATTATGATATATTAAATATGAAACTGTTTCAATGGTCTGCCGACGTGTTGTCAGTGTCCTCTTTGCTCCATGATGTATTTTTCACTGTGTGAGAACATGATGTGTGGCGTGAGAGCGCATGGCTTGTCGGACATAGCAACAGTAACTAAAGGGGGCGGGTCTTTGCGAAGGGTCAATTGATCCTGAAATGTGCACTTTAGATGATCTGATGTGATATTAGAACTAAGTTTTACCACAAAAAAGGACCATGTATTTCACATTGGTAAGCAATTAAAAAAATCTGCCCAAATGTTATTGTTACTTCATGAGCTTGTGTTATGGGTGTTAATTTAGGGGGATGAAACTGTGAAGCAGTGAGAGCAGACCTTAAAACTGTGAATCCTAAAATCACACCATGTCTAAATAAAGAAGGATTAATCCAGATTTACATATTTCTCCGAGTTCTGAAATATGGTAGAAATCAAATTAGTAAGCAATGGCCTCAAAATAAATCCAAACATTTATGTAACATTCTCATAAATGTTTGATAAATGACAGCAAATCACAGCCATGGCTTATTCTGCTCTCAGTGATGTGTTAACATTTCAACATCTGGAATGAGCCAAAAATAAAACCTTGAGTGTAATGGTAAAGGAAAGTTCTATTAGTCTGTGGTAAAAGGCAGAAGGTTTTCTGTTATTGATCGCAGTCAGTCTCTAAATTACTGTCAGACAAAATTGTATAAACAAGTGAACTCAAGCCGAGAAACAGACCACAGCCTGAGTTAGAGAAACAGCAGTGAAAATGAATGATTTTAACACCTCACTATTTCCTCTTGATAATCTAATGCTTAAGGATTATTATCTTGACAAGCTAGAGAATCCATAATATTACTTTTTGTGTGTTCAAAAGTCATGGCTGTTTATACAAGGACAATAATACTAAGCATTTAGCATGTTAATTTGAATAAACCAAGTTGTTTTCAACAGAATAACAAGGATAGAATAATTAGAAAATGTTAATTACAGACAATATTACCAAGCCCTAAAGTCTTCTGCAGGGACACGCATTTTTCTCTCGCAATTTATCGGTTCGATAATTCGGAATTGACTACAGAATTGAGTAATGAGTCAAATTCTTTCATTATGAGGGCTCAATGTTTTCATAAATCTTTACAAAAGAACCTCTACATCCAACAACTGAACAGACTTTCATCTTTTCAGTGACTGTATCTGTCTCACTGACACTAAACCGACAGGCATAGAGTTTAAATGTAATTGCAATGTCATTGATTGATGACTGAGTCAGATTTAACAATGAAGGTGCATTGTGGGATCATATGGATATTTATAGTCTAGCAAATAAATCTGTTAAGTCAGTAGACGTTCCTGATTATTTTAGGCATACCACGCCCTCCAGTGTAGAAAACACTGCAGATTTATGAAGAGTTTTCAATTTGAGGCTGCTGTACCACGTGCAGTTTGAGTGCCACCTGCTGGCCACTCGTTGCATAATACACAAACAGGTCAACACCCAACAACATTTAACAATAAATACGTTACATACATTCATATAATATACACATAATTTTTATGCTTAATAAAATGCGTTGTTATCACATGCAAACATTTAATTTTTCTACTTTCAAGATGATGAGTTTGCCATATGACTGTATCTGTTGTGACAGTTATTGCTCCATGACAGTCTTTGATGTGGCTGCAGTTCCATCTGTGTTCTGTGGTGTGCACGTGATGGTAGGAATGTTCAGGAACAGCTGGATGTTTCAACAGCTGGCTTACAGTGTCCTATCTCTTGGTTGTAAATGGGCACAGAGACTTGGTCATCCTAATACTTCTTAAAGCTGTTTAAACATGTAGCTTGCATGCTTTATACATATTTTTGCCCTTGAGTGTAACTGAATTCACAGTAAAGAGAAATGTTTATTTTAAGTAATTAAACTGATATGTGATAGCTATACAATTTAATTTGCATTCATTGATAGGCCTATATTTGTCTAAAATCATATTAAAAAGTGGGTCCAATCAGGCACTTAAAAAAAGTCGTGTCAGAAAGTTTTGGGAGTCAAACTTTTGCTGAATTTTAATATGACACTGACATCTAACCAGTGTTATTTTAGTATTATTTAGCCTACTATTTTAGTATTTATTCATATTTTAAGTTAGCTTTTATTTTTTGTATTTTCAGTTTTTTATTTTCAGTGCTTTTGTCATTTTTATCAGTTTTTGTTTAAGAATTCTGTAACTCTATGATAAAGTTCATTAATTAACATCAGTTAACTATATTAGTTAACATGAACTAATAATGACCTGCACTTATACAGCATTTATTAATCTTTTTTAAAGTTAATTTCAACATTTACTACTACTAATAATAATAAGTTTTATTTATATAGCGCATTTCCATTCCATACAAAGAATAGGTAATAATTACAGACAACAGGTATTAAAGATAAACAATAATAGAAGATTAATCAATGATAGTACAAAGACATTAAATAGACAGAGACACAGCAGCATATAAACATGGACAGGGGAAAACAGAACATAACTTATGAGTGGTATCATTCAGAGAACAAATGGGTTTGAGTTGGGATTTGAATTCTGGGATATTAGTAGTACAGCAGAGAGAGCTGGGGAGGGAATTCCAGAGTTTGGGTACAATAACTCTAAATGATCTGCTTCCATAGAAGAGAGACGACACCAAGGGACTGAGAGAAGGCCAGAATCAGATGACCGAAGTTGGATTGGGGTGTAGGGAAGAAGCAGAATACAGCGATAACTAGGTGCCAAGCTGTGCAATGATTTGAAAGTGAGCAGGAGTATTTTTGTACTTCATACGCTATGTCACTGGAAGCCAGTGGAGATCAAACAGAATTGGGGTGATATGGGCTGAATGTTTGGTGTGAGTGAGAATTCTTGCAGCTGAGTTTTGAATAAATTGCGTCAATACATAGTTAGTTAATACATGTTTAACTAATGAACCTTATTGTAGAGTGGTACCCTTTATTTTTATTTTACAAAACATTTAGTACTTCAATATTCCTAATTTTTGTCGCCCTGTGGTGAAAATCGCAATTTTAATGTTGTTTATATGTCTATGTGGTGAACAAAGATTAGTTTTAAAGGACAAAATTATTGACTAGCCTACAGGGGGACTTTACATTTTTGAAGTTTAAGTTGTTCATCTATTATTTATAATTAGTTTTAATGTTCTGTTGCTGTATTTCAATAACCTGCCCTTATAAGACGTTTAATAGTTTTTGTAACAGTGTGACACTGGGCGGGACTATCTGCTTGCAGACCAATAACAGTCAAGAAAACGTTCTCCTTTCGGGAAACCTGTTTGTAGTACATGTTGTAGTAGGCCTGGTCATTAGTAGAGTCGCATAGAAACTGCACACTTCACCTTAAAGAGTTAGTCCACCCAAAAAATTCTGTCATTAAATACTCACCCTCATGTCTTCCACACCCGCAAGACCTTCATTCATCTTCAGAACACAAATTAAGATATTTTTGATGAAATCTGAGATTTTTTTTTAATCTCCCATAGAAAGCAAAGAGATTACCACTTTCTAGCACTACAGAGAAGTAGTAAAGACATCGTTAAAATAGTCAACATGACTGCAGTGGTTCAACCTTAATACAATGAAGCAAAACAAAAATAACGACTTTATTCAACAATTTTTCCTTCTCCCTGTCAGTCTCCTATATATACATATCTTGTTTCCTATATATGAAACTCCTAGTTTCATGCTTACAGGTCAGCCACAGTGCATATTTTGCCATTGTGACCGTGTTTAAGTGACAGGAATACACTTAAGTTCGTTTTACATGGCCGTTTACAATTCCTAGTTCGACAGGTAGCAGAGCAGAGGAAAACACTGAAAGCGAAAGCCCAAAATACAGCTGATATGAAAACTCATTTTGAGTCGGTTCCCTTTTCTCAATCTGTTGAATGTTCTCCAGCAGATGGCAGTGCGTTGCATTGTGATTTGTCCCCATGTTGGGAGCTGCCGTGAGCAACGGTGTGAAATGGAGTTACGTAATACTGCAGTTGCCCATTACTAGTCAATGAGATGCACGGTATACGTATATATGTGTACATGTCTTATATGTGTAGAAATATTCTAGAAATAAAAAGAAAATGACAAATGTAAACAAGATAAAACCATAGATCTCAAAAGGGTGTACTTTTATTTCCACATGAGTTTGTGTGTGTGTGTGTATGTGTGTATGTGTGTGTGTGTGTGTGTGTGTGTGGGTGTGTGTGTGGGTGTGTGTGTGGGTGGGTGGGTGGGTGGGTGTGTGTGTGGGTGTGTGTGTGGGTGGGTGTGTGGGTGTGTGTGTGGGTGGGTGGGTGGGTGTGTGTGTGGGTGGGTGGGTGGGTGTGTGTGTGTGTGTGTGGGTGGGTGGGTGTGTGGGTGTGTGTGTGGGTGGGTGGGTGGGTGTGTGTGTGGGTGGGTGGGTGGGTGTGTGTGTGTGTGTGTGGGTGGGTGGGTGTGTGTGTGGGTGGGTGGGTGGGTGGGTGTGTGTGTGGGTGGGTGTGTGTGTGGGTGGGTGGGTGGGTGTGTGTGTGGGTGGGTGTGTGGGTGGGTGTGTGTGTGTTGGTGGGTGTGTGGGTGTGTGTGTGGGTGGGTGGGTGTGGGTGTGTGTGTGTGTGTGTGTGTGTGGGTGGGTGGGTGGGTGTGTGTGTGGGTGGGTGTGTGGGTGTGTGTGTGGGTGGGTGGGTGGGTGTGTGTGTGTGTGTGTGTGTGTGTGGGTGGGTGGGTGGGTGTGTGTGTGGGTGTGTGTGTGGGTGGGTGTGTGGGTGTGTGTGTGGGTGGGTGTGTGGGTGTGTGTGTGGGTGGGTGGGTGGGTGGGTGTGTGGGTGGGTGGGTGGGTGGGTACACAGTGCTGGGTAGAAACTGATATTATGTAGTCTGGATTACTAATCAAACTCCAAAAATTAAGTACTTGTAAGTAGATTATGTTACATTTAAAAACATGATTATATGTTATTTTCACAATGGCTGTAAATTATTCATAATTCATTGATTCTTTGTTCTATTTTAAATGTACATATGGACCAGACATGAGTCTATCACTGAAAAATGAGACTGATCACTGGATTTACAGAAATCATTGCACTTTCAAGAAGCCTTTTCTTAACATTGCAACATTGACAAACACAATTAAAGGGTTAGTTCACCCAAAAATGAAATCTCATTAATTACTCTCCCTCATGTCGTTCCAAACCTGTAAGACCTTCGTTCATCATCAGACCACAGACGTGACTGCAGTGGTTCAACTCTAATGTTATGAAGCAAGAAGAATACTTTTTGTGCGCATAAACAAAACAAAAATAATGAATTTATTCAACAATTTCTGCTCTCCCCTGTCATTCAGAAGCGCTGCAATGTCTATTCAATGTAAACAACATAGGAGCATGACAGCGGAAAGAGAAATTGTTGAATAAATTCATTATTTTTGTTTTGTTCATGCACACAAAAAGTATTCTTCTTGCTTCATAACATTAGAGTTGAACCACTGCAGTCACTGCTGTTGACTATTTTAACAATGTTTTTACTACTTTTCTGGAATATGGTAATTGCATTGCTTTCTATGGGGGATAAAAAAAAACCTCTAAGATTTCATCAAAAATATCTTAATTTGCGTTCCGAAAATGAACGAAGGTCTTATGGGTTTCGATGACATGAGGGTGAGTTATTAGTGACGGAAATGACATTTTTTGGGTGAACTAACCCTTTAATTATTACTGGAATTATCACACAGTGAGTCATTTGACTTTCAAACACATTAAAATGTACAAATTCACATCATTTCATATTTTACATGTTTTATTTTGATTGTTTTTATTTTAAAATGATTTATTTTAATTTTTAAGATTTAATTAGCCTACTTAATAGCTTTTCATTAACCTCACGAACCCCTGCAGTTTCTTCATGAAGTCTAGTCTGAGAAACCCTGATGTAATATAATATTTAATGCACTTCATGATGTTGATAACATAGGACGGAATATATTTTCCTTCTCTTTGTATTTTTTTATATCAATATCCTTTTCGATTCAATAAACGAAATATGTAGTCAAAAGTAATCTGAAATGTAATCAAAAAATAGTCAGAATACATCAGCTAAAATGAGTAATCTAGATTACATTACTTTGACTGTTAATTTGGAATCAGTTTGTTGTGCATGTATATGAGGCATATAAAAAAAATAAACAAAGACACATAATCGATATTTTGCTTGCAAATGCACGTTTTTATATAAAGTAGATAGAAGAGTTGACCAAAGTCATTGCACAAACTCACATTCATACACACCCATATACTGTAACAGATTGCTTCTTTAAATATGTCATAGTTACTCATTTTTGTTTCATTTTGATCAACAAAATTCACACAACGTGAAACATAAAGAAAAGAGAAATTCGTATTTCAGTCTCTTGTTGCTATACAGTTTTTTTCTTGTTGAAGATTGTTACACCAACCACAAAAATTGTATGAAACATAATAACACAATTTTGCCTGTTTTATTAGGCTACCTATGACAAGAACAAAGTTGCTGTATGGCCCTCCTCCAAACCTTTACTGTTACGATCAGCTATCATCACATCCAGTATCCCATTCTACCAATGCAGCCATTTGTTGTAGTAGCGTCAATACATGTACAGTCTTTTTGCCCTATGTACAAAACTTCACTACATTCAGCTAACCAATGAGAAAGGTCTTGCTATGGGTAAAACGTGATCTTTGCATTTTTAGCACCATCAGTGTTTAATCAGAATGAGGACACAAGATATGGGGGATAAATGTGAATGCGTAGTCAGAATGATCAGAAATATGTATATAGTCTTGTATGTAAATGATCCCATATATAAACAGAAAAAAACTAACAGACAAAAACAAATAAATGGATTTAAAGGATGTTGTCTGTTAGCTTTTGTCTGTCATTGATCTTTAAACTTCAGTTGTGCATATTGCTAAACGTAGTGCAATCAGGTCACAGAGGACCTGCCATCCGAGTACATTTGATCACTTTGTGTCCAGGTAACTAATCTTAGTATGTCATCGGTATATCATCGTTTGCATATTGAAAAGCTGATGTACTTTTTTTTTTATTGAGGCCTCTGGAGACTCTCACAAATCTATTTAAGCGCCTCTTTGTAAATATTAATATCACACCTGTGAACTGTTTTAAATCTCCCTCCTTCATCACTGTTGATCAGCTTTAACAAAAACTGTGCTTGTCCTCAAGTCACAAAGCTTGAATAGTGAGCAAACAATGTATAGAGAAATGCTAATGAATGTGTTTCTCTCATTCACAGGAAGGACAGCACCTCGTTCTCAAGATGATTACTAATTACATCACTTCAAAACGTCTCATTGGCAACATATCTAATGTTAACACTGGTTTGCAATGCGTCATACAGTATAACAGAAGAAAAATTCATATTAAGATAGCATAAAAACACGAAAAAGAAGAAGCGTGTTGGGTGAAATGAACATGTTTGTAAGGGCTTTCTTTAAACAGTAACATACCAATATTCATAGTTTATTTTTCACATGACCCTTGCACTTTTGAATTTGCACCATCTTTTAGGATTTTTTTGTTTGATATGTATTTGAGGGCATTTTGTGTATTTAAAATAAATGTAAGGTTTTGTTTTTATGTATAATTATTATGAAAATACTATTCTGGACCTACAATGGACTGAATGCAATGGCAAGTTTCTAATAATATAAGCAATTTACGTTCTTCTTCTTTTTAACAAAATATTTGTAACATTGTATGTCTCTTGCTCCAGTCTTTCCAAAATGTCTCTTCTCCTTTGCTCTTTCAAAAATATCCCTTCCCTATTGAGAAGGCTGCAAAAGCTTAGTGTACTTCTGGCTGACTTTTATGGCACATCATTTTTGTCCAAATGAACATCATATAAAAATTGTGACCATCAAATCATAAAACAAAGATCTTTTAAAAAGTGTATGGTTGGTCAAGAAGCATGCATTAACACCCGTATAAGAACATACAGTACTTGCTGCTGAAAATACATAAAATATCTACCGCTCTATTTGTTTGTTCCCCATTGGAGATTTCAGTTCTTTTCACGATGACAATAGGTAGCGCAACATGGAAAACGGTCTCCTTCTCGAGGTGAAAGATTCTGTTCTGTTGGAAGCAGTGTGGTCGGTTCTTCATCACAAATCATTTTAGCCCATAAATCATCATTGATTTCCTTAATACACAATGTCAACAACAACTGATGCACAGATCACCTCATCAAATGCCATTGAATCTGCAGCAGTTTAAGACCCAGACCTTCTTGAAGGCCACTAAGATATGCTAAACATAACATGTTGAAAAATTGATGCCATGCAAGAGCAGCAGTTCATGGTCCTCATATATCTGTGTAGGATTTATGTGAATGTAGAGTCAAACTAGTCTTTGGTTTGTATAATTTTGAAAGTGTTGCTAACTCGGCTCTCGTTTTCAACTACAACTAAACTGTAGGAACACAGCACAAGTTGAGCTTCTCAATTAATGGTGTTCAGTCTTTACTTTGAGTCAAGAGGCATTTTTTTTTTTTTATTATTGGGTGTCATAAAGACTGCTGCTAATGTTTGTGTACGGATGGAAAGGTCAACATGCTGCCCGGTCAGGAATATCCTGCAATTGATCTCATAAACGCCACACGACTAGTCAAAGAACACATTGTTGGCTGGCAAGGTGTTGTCCTGCATCTTGGTCAGACCTAAGGGTTTCGAATGGCTGATCCAATCGCATTCATTGCTACAAATAAGCTTCGAAAATCTATGCTTTTTAATACTAATAATAACACTAAAGTTTTTGTTTTGTTTCTGTGCACAAAACCTTGTAATGCACAGTTTTTTTCTTTCTGTTTATGCTCAAACGGCTCACTTATCGATCCAGGCCGATAAGTAGCCGGCTCTCCTCCTCCTTTTGACTTTCGTTTTTCAGGTCAGCGAAAACCTGCGTGAAGTAATGCGGGTCAGAGTTAAGCTGGAGCATTTTGCCACTCATGCGGTTGATGATCGCCAGACTGCGATTCCAAAAGGCATCCTTATCTGTCTCCACCAGGAAGGGTTTGAGTGGGTAGGAAATCTCGTTTCCCATGTAGGAGTAGGACAGGTAGAGGCAAGTGAGCAGCTCGGCCTGCAGCTCGCGCTCGCTGGACACCTCGCCCGGAATGACCTCGCGGCACAGCATATAGAGGAAGACCACGTTAGCTGGGGTGATGAAGCCCTGGTCCTGCCAACCCTGCAGTAGAAGGGACCGGTCCACGCTGCGCAGCCACAGAACAGGGTCGGCGGGAGAGAGGCGCTTCAGTCGGTAGCAGCGTCGGCACAGGAACTCGCCCAGACTTCTCAGAAGCTCACTGGTGGAAGCTTGCACGATCACTCTTTTGGGTGTGCCAGCGTTGGTCGCTTGACCCACCGACCCAGTGATCGAGGTCCTCTTCGCGGTGGAGGCCACATTAGCCGTAGTTTTCGATGTGGGTATGGAGCTCACGGCCGGCTCCTGTGTGAAGCCGGAGAGGTTGGCACAGGACTGGGACTTCTTCAGGTTTTGGCTGTTGAGGGTGCCCACGCTCTCTTCATCTTGACTGTCGCCAGACGCCAGCTTCTTAGAGCCTTTCCTCTTGGCCGAAGCCGCCACGATGCGCTTCCACGGCAGGACATTGATGAGCGACTGCCGTTTCAGGGTCTTGTCCTTGGCGTTTTTACTGTTCTGCACAGCTGTATAATGTGCCAGTGGGGGTGGTATTTCATCAAACAGGCCTCCCTTTCGATAACTCGGGGAGACTGAGAGAACAGTTCCCATCTTGCCTTGATTATTACAATGTCTTTAGATATGGAATCTGCCCATAAAATAAATAAATAATATTAATGTTTAGTGATAGGATAGTATTTCATCTAAATAAGCAATGAAACCATTTTAAAGCTACACACACATGCAAAACATATATGAATTTCTCTCTGTCTCTCTCTCAAATTATATATATATTCTATAATATGTAAGCTACATTTAAAAAACGTATTATTATAAATAGATAGATTTGCCTGTTTTAATGAACTGAACCGCTGGTATGCGATTCACCAGAAGAATCAGCAGAATATGCGAAAGCA
>CM076083.1:24075000-24117500 GCA_038088235.1 Zacco platypus | reverse complement strand
TGTCATTTTCCTCAAGATTATTAATTATTATTGTCCATATATTGTTCGTTTGCAGAACTGGGAGGTCTGCTGAAGTATGTCAGACCGTTCCTGAACTCCATCAGCAAAGCAAAGGCGGCACGGTTGGTGCGCTCTTTGCTCGATATGTTCTTGGACATGGAGGCAGCTACTGGTCAGGAGGTTGAATTATGTTTGGAGTGCATTGAATGGGCTAAATCAGAGAAGAGGACCTTTCTACGACAGGCCCTGGAGGTGAGTTTTGTAAATTAGGCTTGCAAACATCACCATTACTGTTGCTCATATGTTGTGCCGTGACAGCATGTTATTGATATTTCTACCAAGGTTCACTCCATATTCTTTGTTTGAAAGTTCAAAAGAACAGCTTTTATTTAAAATAAAAATCTTTTGTAACATTATAAATGTCTTTACTTTCACTTTTAAAGGTTAGTTCACCCAAAAATGAAAATTCTGTCATTAATTACTCAACCTCATGTCGTTCTATATCTGTAAGACCTTCGTTCATCTTCTGAACACAAATTAAGATATTTTTGATGAAATCAGAGTTTTTTTTTTAACCCATAGAAAGCAACGATATTACCCCATTCAAGGTCCAGAAAGTAGTAAACGCATCATTAAAATAGTTGACGTGACTACAGTGGTTCAACCTATAGTCTGAAGTGGCGAGAATACTTTTTGTGCAAAAACAAATATAAACATAATCACTTTATTCAACAATTTACCCTGTCATTCTCCTATGCAGTTTACATGGAAGACACTTTGTAGCGCTTCCGTGTTCTTATTGGCTGGCTCCTGCGTCAGCATCACACGCATGTGTCGTGCTGCTCACATGATCAGCGCGGCATTCTGACGTAGAACACGGACACGCTGCAATCGGTCAATCTTCCAAATAAACTGTTTCGTCGCTTTATAACATTAAGGCTAAACCACTGTAGTCACGTTGACTATTTTAATGTCTTTACTACTTCTCTGGACCTTGAATGTGGTAATTTCGTTGCTTTCTATGGGGGATAAAAAAAAAAACAGATTTCATCAAAAATATCTAAATTTGTGTTCCGAAAATGAACGAAGGTCTTGCGGATGTGGAATGAGGTTGAGTAATTAATTTTTAGGTGAACTAACCCTTGCTGAAGGGACAAATCAATTTCTTAAAAATAAAAAAATCTTACTGATCCCAAACTTTTGAACAGTAGAAAAGCTTATTGAAATTCAGTCGGATCCACCAAAGGATCATTTCTTTTTTTTGCTGTCTGGCTTGTCTTGTTATGTTATGCTAATATGCTAATTCAATGATTTCTTATGTGTTACTTCAATCCTTTAGGCCCGTCTGGTCTCTTTATATTTTGACACCAAACGTTACCAAGAGGCTCTGCATCTTGGTGAGTCCATGACAAGATCATCCCTTGTATTTGACATTGCGTCATTCGTGTTCTTAAGCTTGGGAGATGTATTTGCGGTCTATAACCACTGTCTTTTTCTTTCTTTTTAATCAGGCTCTCAGCTCCTGCAAGAGCTGAAGAAGATGGATGATAAAGCTCTGCTGGTGGAGCTCCAGCTACTGGAGAGCAAGACGTATCATGCATTAAGCAACTTGCCCAAGGCCAGAGCAGCTCTGACCTCTGCCAGGACCACAGCAAACGCCATCTACTGCCCCCCAAAGCTGCAGGCTGCTCTAGATATGCAGTCAGGTACATTTCAACAACCCTTCTACAAAGTCTTTCAGTATCATGCCAAATCCTAACCAGGCATGACACCTAATTTGTCTGTCCACACTGAAAGCAGAAATTGCTGTGCAACATGGTACATTCGCAGCCAGTCAGAACATATTTGTTTGTACTGTAACCGACAGTGAGACGTTCACAAGCATTCATGGAAACAGTTTGCATTTTCTCAGTCTCAAAAGTATTAACAGCCAAACTTCATCCTGCCTTAACTGTACTGAGCCATTTTCCTGCAAATGCTTAATGAGTACTGATGTGCGTTACTTATCCTAAACAAATGGAGGAAAATTCACATCCTCTTTTTCCCTTGAAGGCATTACTCATGCTGCTGAGGAGAAGGACTGGAAAACGGCGTACTCATACTTTTATGAGGCATTCGAAGGCTATGATTCAATTGACAGTCCCCGCGCCATCACTGCCCTCAAGTACATGCTCCTTTGCAAGATCATGCTGAACTCGTGAGTCCTTTTTCAAGTGTCTCTCAATTTTCCTTTTTTATTCTTTCTTCATTAAACTTCGATATTGAACTTGTTAAACCTGTTTATCTTTATCTTTGCAGGCCGGAGGATGTGCAGGGCCTGATCAGTGGAAAACTTGCTCTCAGATATGCTGGCAGACAGGTACATGTCTGAGCTGAGGGGTCTTGGTCATTCAATCTCATGGTGTAGTTTTTCCATGACCTCTGCAAAAATATAGTCCGCTCCCAAGATCACATAATATTGTACATTATAGTATTGTGCTACATTATGCATTATTACAAAAAGCATTATTGCTATAATATGAAAGGTTAGAGCAATTCTGTTCAGTGAAAGTGTGCTACAATGAGTTCAATACTAGTTTGGCTCAGTATAAATAACATAGCTGCAAGATCTAGTGAGAAGCATTAAAATTCAGTGCAGAATTCTGTTATAAACCATAGATATCAGATCAGATCATACAGCACTGATGTGGAAACCAGGTGAAACATTCTGCCATGAACGAAAAAGTTATAGAAGGCTTTTCAGTCCACAAATCACCAACATATCAGGTACTGGTGCCACCATCTGAAGAACTTAGTGGAGCCCTGTTGGGGTCAGTAAGATTTTGTTTTTGAAAGCAATTAATACTTTAATTCAGCAAGGGTGTTTTTAATTGATCAAAAGTGACAGTAAAGACATTTATAATGTTACAAAAGATTTCTTTATCACATAAATTGTTCTTCATCAAAGAATCCTGAAAAATGCATCACAGTTCCACAAAAATATTCAGAACTGTTTTTAACATTCATGATGATTAGAAATGTTTATTGAGCATCAAATCATCATATTAGACTGATTTTGGAAGGATCACGTCACACTGAAGACTGGAGTAATGATGCAGAACATTCAGCTTTGACATCATAGGAATAAATCACATTTTAAAATGTAGAGTATAAAAGTTATTTGAAATTGTAATAATATCTCACAATATTTTAGTTTTTACTATTTTTTTTGATTATTTTGAGACGTTTGCCTGGAATTTAGTCGGATACACCAAAAGATCATTTCTTTTTTGCTTTCTGGCTTGCCTTATATGCTATCATTGTGATTATGATCAGTATTGGTAATATGCTACTTCAATGATTTCTTATGTGTTACTTCAATCCTTTTGGCCCGTCTGGTCTCTTTATATTTTGACAAAAACATTTTTAAAAATCTTACTGTGGTAATATAGACACAAAGTGACGTTTTTCAGTTGTGTCTGTCATTGGAGGATTATGTGGATTAACTCGTCCTGTCTCTCTCTCTTTCTTTAGACAGATGCACTTAAATGTGTGGCCCAAGCCAGCAAGAACAGATCACTTGCAGACTTTGAGAAGGTGGGTTAGATGCTCTGGCTTAAAATGTTTTTTACCGTTTCATCCCCAGAGGAACTCTAATGGGGGAGGATAAACCTCTTTCTTTGACTGATTTTATTAAAACGTTCCAATCTGGATACTGGCTTGTTCAGATTAAATTCTCTACAGTGAATGATATTTGAATGGAAAAATAGAAATGACAAGAATTAAAGTCTTCACTAATTATTGCTAAAATAATACACGCATATACTGATTGACAGTAAGTCACAGTAAAGTTTACATTTCAAAGGCAATGTTCAGTGTTGAACAAATCAAAACAAGTAGCCGGCAGATAACCTAAACAAATAATGTGAATGTCAGAGTCAATGTTGCAGGCCTGAGGTGATTGTTTTCAGCTTAAACAATTCGCTGCTTCACTCCCAAGAGCAAAAAGTTAAACAAATAGGCTTACCACAGGTTTTATGCAGTAGAATAATCCCCACCAATCACATCCACAATCTCAGTCCCATTCCAGCCTTGCAAATATCGACTCACACTCCTGAGTTGCTCCAGTATCTCAAACCGCTATCTGGATCCTCTTGAAATGAAACGCATTGCCAGCATTCAGCGGTTAGCTCATGAAACTCTCATCACTCACTCAATCAGACGTCTGGCCAAAGTTCTATTCAGCGCTATAACACACATCCTGATAGGTTGTAAGGGTTAGTTACCCTAACCTATAGGAAAAGGTTGAAACAATATGTTAGTCATATATGCTAATGCTAATATATGTTTTCCATATGCTCTTCTTCTCACAATAACACAGGTATTTTATATACAACATTTCCAAATAAATTAGAGACAACTTAGATGTGAGATAACAACAATTTATATGTTCCTTTTTACAGAACTAAAAAGAAAAAATAAAGTTTTCAAGACAGCGTTTTGGTCTCAATTATAATTATGCTTAATTTTCACTCTGGGTTACACTACATTCTCAGTCCACCTGCAGTTTTTACATTATAGTTCTCTTTGATCTTCATTCAGGCTTTAAAAGAATACAAAGCGGAGCTGCAGGATGACCCCATCATCAGCACCCACCTGACCAAACTCTATGACAATCTGCTGGAACAAAACCTCATAAGGGTCATTGAGCCCTTCTCCAGAGTGCAGGTACTGCCCTGCTCTACCTCAGTGAGCACTGGATATATTCTTAAATACATTGTATGAATTTTTCTCCTATGCCAACAGATTGAACACATTTCTGAGATAATAAAACTCTCCAAGGTAAGTCCTTTTTACTCTAATTTGCAAATAACACTTCTGAACCTCATATGCATGGATTTAAATAGAAAACAAATTTTAATTTGAATCACTGTTGCTTTTGCTGCCATTGTTGTCAGTAATGTGTGCTCTTGTTTCAAGTATCTGTTCTCAAATTTTATCATCTCTCTTCCATTGTCTCATCAGGGGGATGTTGAAAGGAAACTGTCACAGATGATTTTAGACCAGAAATTCCACGGTATGATGCCATCATCCTTGTCTGTTATTTAATACGTTTTCTGTCAAACTTAGGCCTGCGTATCAATGCATTTATAGATTTGATTACGATATTAATTTGATTCTGATTCAGTTATGTTTCTATTACATTAGAATGAGCCATTTCTGTCTACATACACCGCAGGTCCCCTTACATGTTAAATGACCATTTTGCGCCAGCATGTTTCTACAGTAGCCCTTAACTGACCAACTGCTGTACGGAGTGCGATTCGTCACTGCTGTTTTTAGAGGCAGCTTGCACCGTCACTACGCTGAATATGCACGTCGTATTGATAGGGGTTCATTAGAAGCAGAGACCGTTTTTTGTTAGACGTTAGAAGAACCCTCATTGCTTGACTGGCCACTGCTGTCTCATTCGACATATTTGTCCTGTGTCAGGCACCATAGCTTTGCTATGTGCTTCGAAAGGGGGGTGTGAGCACCGTTGGCTACAATTTGCAACCTCATTGCTAGATGCCGCTACAGTTTACACACTGCTGCCTTTCAATATAGATTAATTAAAGCTATAAAGTTATTCATTCAAGAGCAGTGAGTGATTTTATTTCTTTTCTTGTCAAGCAGTAATATTGAGCTGTTTACGTTCACTTAAAACATAACCGACTGCGTTTACAAGAATGCTTACCAAAACGCCATTTTGACATTTTTATGCCATTATGACACGGACAGTGCGCACAGAAAGCCACCTGGAGAACAGAGTTTCTATTGCGGCTTAATTTGCTTTTGATGACACTGTTTGATAACACGCATGTCCCACAGTTTAGCATTTTACAACACTCATTCGGCTGATTTGGATGTTAAGTTTGGTTTAGGGAGCAACGAAAGTACACCACTGAATGTGGCGGTGGCACAGTAATCTGTTTAACTCTATTATCTTGTTTTCAAACTCGTTGGAAGACAAAATCGAAAGTCAGTTACGATTAATCGCACAGCCCTAATTTGTATAAACATGCATATATTATTATGTAATATACATATGCTATAAAAATGCTGATTTAATGTGATTTATAATGATTCTTATCCAAAACTCTTAATTTCATTGCATTTAGGAATCCTTGACCAAGGGGAAGGTGTCTTGATTGTATTTGACGAACCTCCAGTAGACAAAACATATGGAGCTGCCCTTGAAACAATTCAGAACATGAGCAAAGTAGTGGACTCGCTCTACAACAAAGCCAAGAAACTGACATAGGCAAGTCCGTTTTCTATTGTGTATAATATTGTTGCATCTCATGACGTTACATTGAAAAATGACTCGTCTTGGCTGATCTCAGCTTTGCCTTTTGTGCAGGTTGAGCATTGGACCCTGCAGCTGAGAGCATGGCCAGTGTGGGGCACTCTGGGGGAAGGGGAGAGGGATGTGATACCAAGTCAAAAAAAGGTCTGACACCCCAAAAACGGACTGACTCCTGCTGTTGTCCTCTCTGGCTTTCACTTGGACATTTTTTACCACCTTCCTCAAAGGACAGACTACTTGTATTACTATGGGATCACATTTTTTATTTTCACTTTATTTTTTGCTGTTAATGCATTTCTTTGTATCTTGGCTGTGCCTAATGGGCCATCAGGGAATCTTCAAAAAAAAAAAAAAAAATTAATAATAATAAACTCACCTGCATTCTAACTTTATTTGAAATGTATATACATAGATTTCTCATCGAGCAAAGCTGATTTGAGAATGATTCAGTTCCCTTGCCAATCTGGGGCCATTGTGTTGAGCTGTCGACAAGATTCCCTGCATTACTGATTGAACGGTTTTAGCCCTAACCCCGGTCCCCTAAAGAAGCCCCTGGCTTCGCTCCAGGCCTACCTCTCGTACAGACAGCATACTTGGACTTTTTATGTGGGGCGGAAAAATTCTAATAAGATGCTGTCGACAGGACGGGGTTATGAGCTGTTGTCATTCCCTGACCTGTGCATTCCTGCCCTTCCTCCTCCTCCTTTGTACATATCGTTGCCAAGCGCCTCTGTCTGGCCTGTCATGCTGTTGCCCTTTTTTTTATAACGCTAAAAAACATAATAAAGTCACCAAGAGAACATGACTGAGTGCTTCTGTACCAGATCCTAGGATATAGAGAACAGCAGATTAGCATGCTTTTGAGGATTTTTCTTGCACCTGACTGCAATGAGTCATGATTTTAATATTTATTTGTGCTCTATTAAAAAAATGTGTAATACTTTTCCATTCACAGCTTAATATGCAGATACCAAGTAAGATGTTTGTTGCATCTCGATAATGGCAGTCTGTAATACCCATGCAACGAGCCCAACACTCAACTAATATTTGGGACTAATTTTTTTTTTTATAAATCACCAGTTCACAAAACTTGAATTATTTTAATTGAATCAGTTTATTTTATGTCCTATTCACAGGAGAAACTGATTTAATTGATTTGGTATGAGCACAGTTTTGATTAATGAAGCAAAAAAAAAAGTTTGTTTGCATTTCCGTTTTATTAAAATATTAACACAAAGTCGGTTTGTTTTTAATAGATTTTTTTTTTAAAGATGTTCAGCTTTGAAATGTAAATTAAAGTATTTTATGTAAATAATTCAGATTCGAAATTTAATAATAAAATAGAATGATTTTGGATTCTAGATTTGTGTTTATAAGCTGATTCCTGGCTGCAACAAACTGAACTAGAAGCATGAAATGTCGATAAAGACGCATTTCTGACAACAGTAGCAAACTGCAATATGTGCTAAGTATTTATTAGCGTGTTTATTGCTTTATTGGAACGTTTTAAAGCACGAAAAATGCGAGGCAGGGATGTCACTGATTTCGCGATGACGTAAAGAACCACTGACTCGTTTTGTGAAGCGGTTCTCTGAACGAACTGTTCAAAAGAATCGATTGCTGGGAATGTGAGTCAGAATTCCATACGCATGCGCAGTTCTCGCCTGTGTCGCTGTCCGCTACTGTAGTGCTGCTCTAGTACTGCTGCGTGGAACTCTCCCGAGCAGCATCACCAACGCAAACATGGCGGCCCGGGTAAGATATACTTCCATTTAAATTATTCAATGAATACGCCTATTTATATTAGGAAGTAGCGCTACGTTAAAACTGAATAAATTATTTCCTCATAATTGCTATCGAGAAGAGCTTTTGTCTCTTTTTCAAAAACAAATAAATTCATATTCAGTTTGTTGCCAGCCACTGACATCTTTCCTCAGTGTAAACTGCCTACACACAGTAGCAGGTGGCGAATCGGTCATTTCTGACCGCGAATGCAGATCTGCGGCGATTTAGCTGGTGTTTGGTATACTTTATTATTCATAGCATGCTAATATGTGGCTAACGCACACGTATATACGAGCAGCTTATGGCAAAAATAATAATAAACTCGCATGAGTACTCAAATCTACTATTCATTTTCAAGCATTAGTATGCGTCGTGAAATGGAGATGATTGATTGTTTCCAGCCTGAGCCCTTCGGTAAACAAGCAAAAGCTTAAAATAGACCCGAAGTGGCTGTCCTGTGCTGAAGCCAATCGATAAGGTACAAGATGAACCAGCGGGCGGCTGTTTCTATTAATTATTTAATATCGCTCATACTGATGTACGTTCGCAGTAGAAATGTACCGTATTTTCTGCTGCAGGACGGTGTAATGACCGGAATGTGCTCGTTCAGCGGATTTAACCTTGACATGGCTCGCTTAAAGCTCTCATAAGCTCATCACACCACAGCGTCTCTGCTTTAAGAGCTCGCGATGTATAACCTTGAACAAGCCTACGGTTTCCCGTCCAAGATGATGGCTTCGCTTCAAAATGTCCCCAGAAACGCAGTGCTCACTCAATACGAATATATTTTGTGCGCAAAGCTACAGCCCTCTCTCTCTCTCTCTCTCCGTTCTGCAGGATGGAGCGCTATAGGTTGCTTTGCTTGGCATCGTGAAAAACGCTGTCAAAATGCCCTCATTGTTGCGTTAAACTGAGACGTCAGAGCATCATTTAGGCCCGCGTTTAATTTTCTAATAAGCATTTATTGGGATGTGTGTATTTACTTTGATGGGTCCAAATTCCTATTATATTTTATTAATGTCCCTTTAGTATTTGGCTTTATTGTAACCATAATAAAAATCATCCACTGTATTACATTGCATTAAGAGATTTTGATAGGCCTATATATATATGTATATATATATATATATATATATATATATATATATATATATATATATGTGTGTGTATATATATACATATATATATAAAATGTAAATATGTGTATGTATATATATATATTTACATACACATATATTTATGAATTCATATATATATATGTGAATTTCTTTCTTCTGCTGAACACAAACAGAAGAAGATATTTTGAAGAATATGGGTAACCAAACAGTTGATGAGTTTGTTTATGGATGAACTATCCATTAAAGGTGAGAGAGGACATGCCAGTGAAAAAGCAGGTGAAAGCTGTTCTGAAATTTGTGAATGCCACTGACACACACCCACTATCAGCTGTAAGAAAAGCTGGACAAATATGAGTCAGAGAGTGTCAATTGTTTATTAAGCCCATCATGTTCCCTGGTGTGTTTGTACTCAAGGAAGAGTAAATTCAGTTGAGAATGGGAAGAATGAATACTGGAAAATAGCATCTGCTATTCAGATTGTGTTAGCTGAGATTTCATTATCAGCTGAATGTCATTCATTCACATGACTTTTGATAATGACATTTCTCTTGTAAGCTGCAATGATCAAACTAGACCAAGCCAGACAAACATTGTGTGGGCCTCCATCACCCACAGAGTTCAGCTCGGTGTTAAATTACTTTCACTGCCTTCTCAGAGAGCATGTGAACGATGTACAGTCTGGTTGTGTCTGTCATAAAGCTGTTAGACATGTGAGATACAGTGGTTTCTGCTCAATATCTGTTGCAAGCGGTGAGTGTCTCCCATGAGTTCCCCTTTAATTACCTTTTCCTCGGCTTTAATTAAATGCTTTAATTAAATGCATCTTGCATCTGTTAGTACCACTAATATACATCTCCTCTTATAAATCAAAAATGTCTATAAGATAAATCTTTATTTATATTAGTGCGTAAGCTTCTGAGCAAACAAAAGTGCCAGGAGCTCTGAAATAACTGCGAATCTCTACAGTATATTAAAATCAAATGTATAATTCACGTTGTTATAAAATCTGCTCATAAGGTCATTGCTCTAATCAAAGCCCCCCCCCCCTTTTTTTTTTCATCGTTGTGCATGACACAGCTAATTAAACAACTTCCTTCCTTCCTTCCAATCTTATCTAGAAATTTAAAACAGCATTGTGGTCTACATTTTACCCATTAAAGCCAGTCTTTGCAGACCATGATTGCTTCTTATTTCAATAACTCACATTTTGAAATCTTCATCATGCAATTATTTCTCATCAAGCAACTAAATGCATCCAACACGATCAGAAGAGATGCCCGGGAAATCATTCCAACTAAGATCTCCCTCTCGTGTTCTTAAAAGCAAATGAGAAAAAAAAGAAAAGATGTTCTTGAAATGCGTTTTAGGAATTACAAGTCATGATCTTGTGGTGATATAAAATTTACAACAGGCTAATTTAATGCTTGTTTTTATTTACCTTTCTTAATTTACTCTATGCATTTTGTTTACTCTGTTTATCTGGAGTGTTTTTCAGAATGGCTTTCAGGTAGCCTTCTGCGATTTCTTTGTGATATTTGTCCTAATAATTTTCATGTGTTGCACGCTATATGATATAAGGATCATCCTCCATTAAGAGTGATACATCGGGCAAAATCCATAAACTGAAAGTAATAAAAGTCGGGCCTGCGTCCCGGTGTAATTCAGTAGTCTAGCCGTCTGTGGCATCTGCGACATCTGCGACAGTCAGAAATCTCTGCATTGGTTGAACCTTTGTTTGTCTGTCGATCTTAACTTTGTGATGTGTGCCACTTATGAAATGGGCACGTAAACTAATAATGCTTAATCATACCCTCAGGGTGGATAAAGTCATTAGCTGGTTACAGGGGCTGTTGGATTCAGACCTGTGACAGGACGTCCTCTGTGCAGTCAGGAGATTTTTCTCAACAGTATTGATCAAGCTTCTCCTCATTCCTCACTGAATATCTCTCCAGAGGCCCAACCTCATTAAACATGGAGAGTGGGGCTGCTTGAAATAGATTTTTTACTCGGCACACTGACAAATGTAATGGCACACAGCATTTCATTTTGTTCATTTAGCAATGAATTATACTGCAGCGTCTTTCTTTCAAGTTTTGTTGAGATTTTGGGGCTAGAAAATAGGTCTTTTTGCTATGAATTGACTGGAGGACAATTGAACTGAACCAGTGTGCAGATTTATTTAACAAGACACACCTGAAAACAATGAACAATGAACCAATGACAAAACAGAACAGAGAACCACATGACTAGAAGAACCAATGAAACAACACATAAAGCAAAGGGAGTACATGACATAATCACATGAGACGTGAACAGGAAACACGTCTAAGAGAAATTCAATGAAAAAGCGAAAACAGACATCACACTTTTCCTTTTCTATTCTGGTATCAAATCCGCTACATTGCAATATGTATTCATATTTTGCTCACCAAGGTTGCATTTATTTGATCAAAAATACTTTAAAATCATTAATATTGTGAAACATTTTTTTACAATTTAAAGTAACTGTTTTTTATTTGAATATATTTTAAAGAGTAATTTTATTCCCGTGATGTCGAAGCTGAATTTTCAGCATCATTACTCCAGTCTTTAGTGTCACATGATCGCATGATATTCTTCAGCATGTGCATTAAACCCTACTAATCAAACTTTTCACCAAAAAATGTACAAGTGTTTCCCTACAACATCAGGCTTTGCTGCTTCTTCAAGCGTGCATGCAGTTGATCCTGATTCTGCTCTGCATGCTGCCTCATGCTGCACACTTTGTATTGTTTCTCAGCCACATGCTGTCTTCGGCTCGATGTGGTGCTGGCTGTCTCAACTGTTTGTCTTATGTCCTTTTGCCTTCCCTCTTGCTTGCGTGCATTCATTGGCTCCCAAGGTTGTAATATTTTTCAAGGTATGTATGCTTTCCGAATGCCCTCTGCCTCCGCTTGTCTTGCTTGCCAGATTGAGCTGTTCGCTTCACTTACACGATAGCTTTCTGCTCGCATTTAGTGTCCTGAGAGCTGACAAGCTGTAACCCCGTTGCTATGACCCTACTTGGTAGCAACAGCTCGAGGGAGCACTACAGCGGTACAATGCCTAAACTGCGTCACAATGCTATCGGCATAAACCGATAACAACTCAAGGTCATCTGCCTGTGTTCTCACTCTCAGGACAAATAAAGGTTTATTTGAGGTTGAACACTAAAGGAGCAAATATAATGACTGAATGGTGAGAGGGCCTGTGGTGGGTTTATTGTGCATCCTGGAAGGGAGCCATGGATTATTGCTTTTCTGACATGCAACTAAAGTAGGTCTAATTGCTGAACTGCTCTTCGTTAACCGAATTATGTCAGCCTGTTAAGTTAACATCCACACCCAGGCTTTGAATCAGATACAAATGCTCAAAGAGCCATTTAGTGAGCCTTAGTTCTGTCTCCTGGCCTCACAACTGGTAACTGCATACATCCAAAATAACAATAATATAAAATGAAAAAAAAAAAAAAACAATTCTTATTTTTATGGAAGGTTGGAGTGTTTATAATAAATATTTTTTTAATCAAAAACATTAACTTCCCCTCTTCCTTGCAACGTCACCTGTTCTCTGACTCTGATGTCCCGGCGTGAAGGCTGGACAATAATCCCTCCCTTCCAGCAGCCTGTCAATCATATCAGATTGCAGAAGTTAGCAAACAATACCAACTATCCAAACAATTTTCGATACAAAAAAAGCATTTTCTTGTTTGAGAAGTGTTACACATATGTCACAACATTTGATTGTTCATTGTTAGTTCACAATGCAATATTAAAGGAATAATATGTAAGATTTTTGGATTAAAATATCCAAAAACCACTAAAACAATGTTATATATTTTGTTGACTTGTGAGCTTACATTATCCCATATGTTTCCAACAATATTTAAATCCAGAGAAATCAGTGTCATTGACCAGTGTCATTGTGTCGCCAGTTAGTGATGTCATATCCACGCTAATCTTGATTTCCAGCATTACCTCCAGTAACCATAATACTGCATTTTTTCTGCAATACAGTTCATTTTAAATTATAATTGCATTCCATTTAGCAAAACAAGTCATCCAGCTTTTATTAATATGATATTCTAATATCGATCTACTTTGCAATGTGCAACAAGTGTCTCATTCCAGCCACCTAGCAAACACACAGAGTAACACTCTCAAATGTATTTTAGTGTGATTGTTCTGCCCAAGTAAAACAGTGCTGAGTTACCCCACAATTTGAATTCATCAGTTAAAGTCACCTGCATAAGCAGGGCTACCAAATTTTTAGTTTAGCTTGGAATGAGAATTACTGTGTGGTTGAGGTGGTTGAATTCATAAGCTTCTGATTTCATTCTGATCTTGATTCAATATCGAATCATTCATATTAAATATTAGATACAATAGGCCTACATATTCAAATCTTTCGACTAATGGTGTAAACATGCAGCGAAACCTGTCAGCGCGTATTATTTTTAAAGTAAACTCATTCTCATACAGTTAATATATTGAGGTTTTTATAATGATTTTATATTATTTAATGATATAAGAGTAAATATATAATATGTATGTTATATAGTGCATATTTTGAGTAAAATGCTCATTCTTCTAGCTATAACTAACTTGCTAAATGGCTTGACATGACCTATTGTTCACAATAAGCTGTTTTATTCGCGTCTCTCGCGGTTGAAACACTATTACATGAGTCATGATACATTTCAATAAGCTGTACTGTATCTTAACATACCTTCTGATGTTCATTCATATTTATTTTGGCGTTATAACTAGTAATAAAGAGAATCAGATCAGTTCACATGCCGCATGAACTGAAACACTGCAGCAATTTGTCACAGAATTTGAAAGCTCAGACTTTGTTTCATATCAGAAGTAACCTGCTCTGTCTTTTTTGTCGGTGCGTTGTCGGTATCCTCTTTGCTCTGTGATGTTTTTCAACTGCATGAGAAAATAGATAGAATGAAATAAAATACTGTCAATTTCGGTGATCAAACGTTCAAGTTTAGGGAAAAAGGAGGCGGAGATTAAACTTTGATCGTAAAATAAACATGCAATAAAATGAAGAGAGCATATAATGAAATGCAGCATATAAGCTTAATAAAAACAACGATGTAAAATGCCGCGGCCTCTCGGCTGCACTCTGCTTCATATCAGAATAACGTGAATAAAACATATTTATATATTAACTCACCCATGAACATAATTTCTGCCTGAGTCCCGTCGGATTTCTTTCCATTGTCTGTGGATGTGAAAAGGACAACTCCCATGATTCCACGCTTACTCACAGCATCATCAAGCTTTGTTATTGTTTTGAATAAGCGACATCTAGCGGTAAAATCTGCATACTGTGCCTTTAACTAACGTTAAGTTTGTTAAAGTTAGTTTTTGTAAATCTAGTTATAAATCTTTAATTGTTTTCACTGAAGTTTTGCATTCATGTTCAGTCAGTTAGCTTTCTCTGTTCTTTTCATAAACGCAGATGAGAACAGCGTGCAGCCCTGCTTGTCAGTTAGCTCTCCTTGTTTTGTTTTCTGTTGTGGTCTGTTTCATTTATGGTTCTTTGGTTGGTTGCAACAACCAAAGAAGGAACAAATAAAGCAAGAACACCCATGAACCTTCGCTGTCAGTCTTTGCTTGAAATGTTTATTTGTCTTTCATGTTTCTCATTTACCCATGCTTAAAACTTTAGGAGACTGGTCTGGTGCTCTTATGCAGATTAATTTATGATTATATTTTTGCTACTGTTCCCTGGCCTTTTTGTTTATTGCCTTTATCGCCCCTAACCCCGGCAAAGTGTTATTGATTCAGGGTTTGTAGGATCGCCGTTGCAATAAAACACGATGCATGTGATGCTGGAAGGAATGATTAGATGAGGTCTTGTAAGATCATTAAAATACAATCTCAGTGTTGGAGAAGTTTTCAGTTTGCACAGTAGAAACAGCTTTCCATCTTGCTATTTTACACCATGGGATTTACTATTTTTAAAATTCAGCAGAGAATCATGGGAACTCCATCATATGGTGTGGCTTAAATTTTTCATGAGGATAAAGATCTTTTCACATGAGAAATGACACCCAGTGAGCTAATATAGCAAGATGCATAAATTAAAGCTGACGTGTGTAATTTCTGTGACACTAGCGCCACAAAGTGGAATTACAAAAATGACAGTTCTCAAACAGGTTTCCCCAAAAGTCTCCTCCGTTACTTCCATTGGTCAGCCAAACATATAGTCCCGCACCCCAAACCATGCCATATTGGTTGTGCCGTTGTTCTGTCAAGCTACTCAAATAAATAAAGCAATGTTTCAAAAGCACCACAACGCCACTTGGGGATCAACCAAAAGAAGAATGTATTTTAACCAGAAATTACACCCATCACCTTTAAGCTTCAACATCAATGGCCAGATGTCTTTCTCATGTAAGGAAAACTTCTCTCTCTCGTCATCTTACTCTCTCTCTTTTTTATTTGTCTCTATGCAGACGATGCAAGCGGCTCGATGCCCAACAGATGAACTGTCACTGACGAACTGTGCAGTAGTTAGTGAGAAAGACCTGCAGTCTGGACAGTGAGTATTCACCCACACCACAGACCTTTACAAATCCAACACGGTTACACACGTAAGATAAGCATTTTAGGTAAAAAACAAAACAAAATTTAGCATTTTAGGATTATTATAGATATAATATTTAATATAGTATAGATTTGTAATAGCTAAGAAATTAAAGTGACAATACGTGATATATGTGATAATAGCTTTATATTCTAATCTATTTAGTAGAAAATTATACTCTTATGGGTGAGTGTTAAAATATATGCTTAAACATACCTTAAAATGCTCCTAAAAATAAACTTTTGGAGCAAAAAAAAAAAAAAAAACATGTTTCTGTCACAGACCTCCAAGCATTTCGTTTAATTTGTGGCTACTTATCAGTCTTATGCAACATGAAGTACTCAAGGAGGAGAACTGGCCCTCTGACTAAACCTGGTTTCTCCCAAGGTTTTTTCCCAATTTTGTTGGAGTTTTGGTTCCTTTGGCTTGCTTAAGTTAGGGACACTTGCTTGATATTCAGCATTGTTTTTGATATGCCTGCATTGGTGCCGTTGTATGTGAACTGAGCTGAGCCGGAACATTACATCTCTGTTTTCTCCAGTGCTGATATACATAAATTAACAAGACTAATAACTATTGCAACGGAATGAATCAATAATATATAGAATAAGATGGGCAATGACACCATTTTCTTTGGGAGCTGCTGTGCAGCCAAAAATTATTTGCCAATTATTAATGTAAAGCTGCTTTGCCACAATTTGCATTGTAAAAAGCGCTATATAAGTAAAGGTGACTTGACCTGACTTGACTTGACTCAATATCTGTTTGAGGATTGATCATATGGGTACATCAGAGAAACACTTCAGAGAAAGTTTCATACATATAATTAAACCTCCAGAAGCAGAGCTGATGATTTTCTCTAGGCTTCAACTGTGTGTGTCCTTGTGATGCTGAATCACTCCAGACAGAGTCTGCTGCATCGCCTCCAGCTGATGCCTAATGTCCAAGAATATCACAGCATGATGGGTGATTTGTGTGGGTTTGTGTTGGCATATTGATGTTAACGTGTTGAATATTACAATTTTGTTGTTGTTGTTAATGTTTTTTGCTGAAATAAAGAAAATGGTCAAAGCTTCCAGTCTGATCTTAAGAATTAAGCCATCAAATATTATATATTATCCATGATTGTGATTAGGATTAACCTGTGCTTTAAGTGAAGGAATTGACATGTGACGTAAACCTACTAAAAAAAGCATTATCAGTCGTTCACACATATAATCCCACGCTAATCTCAGTTTAATGGTATTTAAGGATTGGTGTAGTTGTAAACGTGCGGTGACTACTTGACTGGAAAACCTTTTTACAGGTTAAAATGATGCTTCCGGATATAAAGTCACCGTAGTTTATGTTAAACCTCATGTTTATTTGCATTGCTGTAGAAGTTGAATCTTGTCTGCATCTCTCTCCAGGCATGTGACTGTGAGGACAACACCCGCCCACAAGTTTGTGTTCACAGTGAGGAGTCATCACTCTGTGCTTCCTGGAACCATCGCTTTCAGTTTGCCACAGGTGCAGGATTCCTGCCAAGATCTTTTACTTGTGACACAAACACAGCAACAAACACTCCAAATACACCATTTTATCCCAAAGAACAACTGACCAAACAGATTTAAAGGAATAGTTCAGATAAAAAGGAAAATTCCGTCATCATTTACTCATGTCACATCACGTCGCTCATGCCGTTCCAAACCTGTATGACTTTCAATCTTCAATGGAACATAATGGAAGATATTTTGAAGAACACTGGTGACATTGTCTTGTTGTCCATTGATTTGTATGAACAAAAACATGTTTTATGTTCCACAGGAGAAAGAAATCCATACAGGTTTGGAACTACGCGAGGGTGTGTAAGTGATGACAGAATTTTCATTGTTGGGAGAACTATTCCTTTAAGTACAGATAATCAGATAGTTTGCTTGTATTTTTATGGACCTCTTGTAATTTGATTTTATTCATTCTCTTCTTACTTATTCTTAAAGAGGAAATGGGCAGGCCTGTCCATTGGACAAGAAATAGAAGGTGTGTACATTGGCAACAATTTCAACAAATAAACAATGTTTAGGTGATCAAGTCATTGAAAACTTTTTTTCCTCATTTCAGTGGCCAACTACAACTTTGACAAATCCAAGCAGTGCATTGGTGCCATGACTATTGAGATTGACTTCCTTCAGAAGAAGAGCACCGACTCCAGTCCCTACGACTCAGACAAAATGGCTGCCGAGTTTATCCAGCATTTCAACAGTCAGGGTTTCTCTGTGGGGCAGCAGGTCAGACTCACATCACAAACGTTGAATATAGGGTATATGATGTTTAATTATACATGCTCATTTTTTTCTCTTGTTATTTTCCTGTCATAGTTGGTCTTCAGTTTCTGTGACAAACTCTTTGGTCTAGTTATCAAGGACATTGAGGCGATGGACTCCAGCATACTGAAAGGGGAACCAGCATCTGGCAAAAAGCAAAAGGTATTGGACGGAGAACAAAAAATACTAAATTGGCTCTTTAATATCATATAGAAAATAACATTCCAGAAATCCTTTGTTTCGATAGATTGAGATTGGTCTGTTGGTTGGAAACAGTCAAGTGGTCTTTGAAAAAGCAGAGAGTTCATGTCTTACTCTAGTTGGTGAGTTTTATCACACTTGGAAATGAGTTTCTTATCACTGTCATGCAAACAGCCTTGTAACTCAGCGCTAAATCTTACTCTTTGTCTTCCTGCTCACCAGGCAAAGCCAAGACCAAAGAAGCCCGTCAGACGATCATTAACCCTGAATGGAACTTCGAGAAAATGGGCATCGGTGGTCTAGACAAGGAGTTCTCAGATATCTTCCGCAGGGCCTTCGCATCTCGAGTCTTTCCTCCAGACATCGTGGAGCAGATGGGTATGCGCTGTCTTTACTTTCCGTTTTGGTGCTATCTTCTAAAAAGCACCCATTCACCAGAACAGTCCATTTATGTTGATGTTTGTAATTATAATAAAATGGGTTACTCAGATACATTGGTTGTGGATAATGTGGTTCGAGGAGTGTCTGTTGTAAACTTGCTGTTTCCTCCACAGGTTGTAAGCATGTGAAAGGCATCCTGCTTTTTGGTCCTCCTGGCTGTGGTAAAACACTGATGGCCAGGCAGATCGGTAAGATGCTGAATGCCAGAGAGCCAAAGATAGTCAACGGTCCCGAAATCCTCAACAAGTATGTGGGTGAATCTGAGGCCAACATAAGGAAACTGTTCGCAGATGCTGAGGAGGAACAGAAAAGGGTGAGACACCAAACTGCGCTCTCAAACGTATACACATTATTGTACTATAGTATATTACACTATCTTCTCTGTCTTTATTATATGTCTGTTTTTGTGTACAGTTGGGTGCTAACAGTGGTCTGCACATCATCATCTTTGATGAACTGGATGCTATCTGTAAGCAGCGTGGTACAAGTGCCGGCAGCACAGGTGTGCACGACACTGTGGTCAACCAGCTCCTGTCAAAGATCGATGGAGTAGAGCAACTCAACAACATCCTCGTCATCGGTAAAGATCTGCAGCTGTTCTGTTTGCTGTATTTAGTTGGAAGTCTGTGGAACTCTAAATCTATAACTAAAACCTTTATTACTAAATAAGTAATAATAATAACAAGTTTATTTAAGTCTGATTTTACTTTTGAAAGAAATAATTTATTACTGCCCAAAAACGATATTTAACTATTATGCAATATTAAATCGTAATAATAACAGAATAATTATATTATTATTACAATTATTAATTGTTATTATTTTTATTGTTATTATTTAAGTTAAATGTTATGGCAAGACTGATGTGAGTTTTGAAAGAAATGACTACTGTCTTAAAAACAATTTCTTCAATTTTATTAATAATAATAATAATAATAATAATAATACAATTATTACAGCGGCATTACAGCAGAAATTGATGAAAGACTGTTTTGAAAGAAATTTTTGATTATTGTCCAAAAATTATTTCTTTATTTTTATAATAATTGTTAAATTATTAAAATATTTTATTATAATAATTATAGTTATAATTAAATTAATTAATTATTGAATTATAATTACTAAAGTGAAAGTTTATAGCAAAACTGGTGTGGATTTAGCCATAAACTCAACAAACAAATTTATTACTGTCCAAAAAAAAAAAAAAATCTTTAGTTTTTATAAGAATTGTTAAATTATAAAACTTTTTAAAAAGAAAGTTTTTAATAATTTATAATAATAATAATAATAATAATAATAATAATAATAAAGTTCATGGCAAATCTAATGTGACTTTTATTATATATTTTATATATATATATTTTATTATAATAATTATTATTCCTTTCATTATTAAAGTTAATGTTTATGGCAAAACCAATAATAATAAATTATATTATAATAATAATAATAATAATAATAATAATAATAATTGTTATATTATTATTAGAATACTGTCTATTATGTTAAGTATAATAAAAGTCTTATAATCTTCCATTATAATTATAATTATCCGTTTGCTTGTTTGTTTTTTCTAATCTGTGCTTTTATCTTTATCTGAAAGGCATGACTAACAGGCCTGACCTTATAGATGAAGCTTTGATGAGACCTGGCCGATTTGAAGTAAAGATGGAAATTGGTAGGACCTCAAACACTTGCCCTTTGTTCACCTATTCATAAATATAAATGTATTTATTCTCACCTATTCGTCTGTCTCATCACCCAGGTTTGCCAGATGAGAAGGGCCGTGTTCAGATTCTGAACATTCACACATCTAAGATGCGAGAGTTTAACCTCTTGGCTACTGATGTGGATGTTAAAGAACTAGCTGCTGAGACCAAGAACTACAGTGGAGCTGAGCTTGAGGGCCTGGTCAGAGCTGCCCAGTCTACTGCCATGAACCGCCACATTAAGGTGCAGAGTGCTGTATAATGATCTGTACATTCCTTATCAGGGATGTACTTTCATAAGTCCTCATTTGAAAGCTCTAAACCCATGTTGAACTGTATTCTAGGCCACATCTACTGTAGAGGTGGACATGGAGAGAGCGGAAAAGCTACAGGTCACTCGAACAGATTTCATGGCATCCTTGAATAACGACATTAAACCTGTAAGTATTTGCCTTGTTGAATAATTGATTGTTTTCTTGAGCAGAATGATTTCAGAGTTCAGAGAATAATTTGTAGTAGGTTGTAGAACTTATCAAGCAAAACCATGCCATTTTGTCCCTTGTTAGGCTTTTGGCACTAACCAGGAAGACTATTCCAGTTACATTATGAACGGCATCATTAAGTGGGGTGATCCAGTGACCCGAGTCCTGGAGGATGGAGAGCTGCTGGTGCAGCAGACTAAGAACAGTGACCGCACCCCACTGGTGTCTGTGCTTCTTGAGGGTGACTTTTCATTTTTAACATTGAACATATGTTGAGTGTTCATCAAGTAGAAATAATATAATAAGGTCATTTTGTAAATGTTCTCACAGTATTTTATGCTAACACTACAAATACATTCAGCAAATATTAATAACATCTTAACAGCGTTCTAATTATGAGAACACATGAATGTTATGATGTTTCATAAATGTTGTTCAGCTTCTCACAACATTTTATGCTATAACATACGATAATATTCATCAGATATTAAAGCATTAGTTCACTTCAGAATTAAAATGTTCTTTCTTCAGTCGAAAAAGAAATTAAGGTTTTTGAGGGAAACATGCCAGGGTTTTTCTCTGTATAGTGACTTCATTGGGGTTCAGTGGGTTTCACAGTGCAGCTTTAAAGCGCTCCACACGATCCAAGCCGAGGAATAAGGGTCTTGTCTAGCGAAACCATCTGTCATTTTCTAAAAGTAATAAAAATGTGTGTAATTTTTAAGAATAAATGCACGCCTTGCACTAGCATCCACGACTTCACGCATTACATAATCATGTTGGAAAAGTCACTCGTGACGTTTTCGGCGGAAGTACCAAAAAACTCCATATCATTTTTTCCTCCAAATTCAAAATCATCCGTAATCGTTGTTTTGCCTTTTTTTTTTGTAAAGGCCATTTGACTTTGTCTTTGCATTTTCGCTTTGTAAACACTACAGAGCTTCCCAAACTTAAGAGGGGTAAGGCCCCCCAAAAACATTGCAAAAGCTCCACGACCCCGCCGTTAAAAAATATATACCGACATTTACCTACAAATACACGGCCCACAGTTTGGGAAGCACTGCACTAGGTCGGTACTTCCTAGTATATAATTTTTTTCGACTGAAGAGAGAAAGACATGAACATCTTGAATGATGTGGGGGTAAGTAAATTATCAGGAAATTTTAATTCTGAAGTGAACTAATACCTTAACACTAACCCTAACTTTAATAACATCATAAGCACAATTCACACACACACACACACACACACACACACACACATTGTGTTTTCATTTTTTATGGGGACATTCTATAGGCGTAATGGTTTTTATACTGTACAAACTGTATATTCTGTCCCCCTACACTACCCCTACCCCTAAACCTACCCATCACAGAAATTGTTCTGCTATTTTAGATTTTCAAAAAAGATAATTCTGTATGATTCTTAAGCTTGTTTCCTCATGGGGACCAAAAAAATGTCCTAACAAGATCAAAATTTACTAGTATTACTATACCTGTGGGGACATTTGGTCCCCATAACGTAGGAAATACCCGCCCACACACACACACACACACACACACACACATATATATATATATATATATATATATATATATATATTGTTCTAACATGTATAAAACCTTTCAAAATGTTTGTGAAAGTTGTGGGAACATTCCCTATTTGGTGGGATAACCTCTGTATTTTAGACTATTAGACTATTTCAGTCTATTCAGTCCTGACACATCCTGTTTTTGACCTCAGGACCTCCACATAGTGGAAAGACAGCCCTGTCCGCGAAAATCTCAGAGGACTCGCAGTTCCCATTCATTAAGATCTGCTCTCCAGACAAGATGATTGGCTTCTCAGAGATCTCCAAATGTCAGGCAATCAAGAAGGTTAGTGGTAACATATGCTTATAAATTGTAATATAGTATATAAAGTATTCGCATTTTTATCAGACTTCTCAAAGGCAAAGTTGTTGCATTGCCCATAGAAATGTTCAAATGGTTAATTATTGTCAAAAATCTCTTCTCAGGTCTTTGACGATGCTTACAAGTCTCAGCTCAGCTGTGTTGTGGTCGATGACATTGAGCGTCTGTTAGGTTCGACTTTTTTTATCGAGTTTTTATTAGTTGATTCTGTTTGTTTAAAGCAGGGGTCTTCAGTTGGGAAAACTGCCAGTTATAGTTTCATTTTGATGAAGAACAAATGCGTCAAACAAAAACACACTTTTATCTGAATTTCAGCTAAAGTTAACAAGTAAATGTTGTTTTATTGTCCCTCCCACATTAAAATGCATTAGATGAAATTAATGCACAAATATATGACTATGCACTTGTGTGGTGAAGTAGAGAAGACCCCTAGTTTTAAAAATGAGTTGTTACTTTTTAATAGTATTCTATTAATTCTGTGTGGTGAAACAGATTACGTGCCGATTGGTCCTCGATTCTCCAACCTGGTTCTTCAGGCCCTGTTGGTTTTGCTGAAGAAGATTCCACCTCATGTAAATTCTGATGCTTTCATATATGGATCATTTATGTGTTTTTGTAAATATGTATAACTCTTTTTTCAGTCTTTGAATGCATTTATCTATGCACTGTAAGCTTGTTAGTTTATGGTCATAGCACATATAGTGTTCTCCTTTTCATCTGAAGGGCCGTAAGCTGCTGATCATCGGTACCACCAGCCGTAAAGACGTGTTGCAGGAGATGGAGATGCTGGATGCGTTCAGCACCACCATCCATGTGCAAAATATCTCCAGTGGGGACCATCTGGTTGAAGCCTTAGAGGTGAGATGAATTTAAATGGCAGAGCTTATTTTTAAAGCAATATACAACTGATGCTGAAGCAAAGGGCTATAAAAGAAGATATGAAAATAGTTAAATATACATTTCAGCAAAAAATAATAGTACATATTTTAGAAGAAAGGTACATAAAAAGGTACATAAAATCAGGAGACAAAAAAAAAAAACTGAAGGCTGTTATTTTGGCATTCTAGTGCGGTTTCAGCATTATACAGTAGAGGGTGCTATTTAACCACACTGCAAAAATGCTGGCACAATGTTCTGTCTTCATTTACTTCCATACACTTACCTTTTTTTCTGTTGTTTACAAGCTCCTGGGCAGCTTCACAGATGCTGAGAGAACCACCATTGCCCAGAATGTGAAAGGAAAGAGAGTGTGGATTGGCATTAAAAAGCTTCTCATGCTTATTGAGATGTCTCTGCAGGTAAGCTTCAGTCTTACTGAATGCTGTTGTGTACCTCAGACCGACGCAAGGCATGGTCTGTAAATACTATTGTGAAGCATTAAGGGTCACCAAAACCTATTAAATCTTTAGAATTTATTACTACTAGAAGCTTTCAACCTAGTTTGTTGTTTTATCTCTTCATGTTACTGGAGGTGTGGAGTGGACTCGAAATTTAATGAGCTCAACGTTCTAAATAATTTAGTTTATTTTCTATGCTTTTTATAGCTGTTTCACGCACACATGAATCGCACACTACATCTCAACTACTGTTTATTAATCTCATGTGCTCACTTCATCTCGTGACATAGACACGTGAAGAGAACCAATGTACAAACGAACATTTATTTATAGCACATCGTGTTTACTCTCTTCTCAGATGGATCAGGCATACAGAGTCAGCAAGTTCCTCTCTCTACTCAAAGCAGAGGGAGCGTAAGTATTTACCACTACAATAACATGTTGCATATTTGTCAAAATTAATGTCTTCTAAAAGGAGTTTGCCACCAGACTCACACAAACCTGATGGAGAGTTACACAGACATTGAGGTTGTTTTGTATTTGATTTCGTTAATTGACAGGCTGGATGAAAACGATCACATCCGAATTTAACTCTACTCATGAAAACTGATGGTAAGGGTGTTTTGGTAACTAAGTGTGCTGTACTTTGAGCCATCAGAGTAGATGCTTTGAAATATCGTGATCCCTAGTTTTATCCTAAATAGATACAGATGCAGAACCTGAAGCAGCTCCATACAAGCTAGAACCTGATCTCTGTGTTCATGTGCTTTTATGTCTGCTTTAAATATCAATACAATACAGTTTAAAAGTTTGGGGTCAGAAATGTTTCTTGAGCAGCAAATCATCATATCAGAATGATTTCTGAAGGATCATGTGACACTGAAGACTGGAGTAATGATGCTGAAAAGTCAGCTTTGACATCACAGGAATACAGTTACATTGTAAAATGAGAATGTTATTTTACATTATAATATTATTTCACAACATTACTGGTTTACTGTATTTTTTATCAAATAATTGCAGCTTTGCCAAGCAAAAAAGACTTCTTTTAAAAACATTAAAAATATCTTGCGGACCCCAAACTTTAGAATGGTAGATTTTTATTCTAATCAGCTATTATGTGTAAACTAGTGTTTCTTCCTGTCAGAGCTTTCCCACAGTGAATCATCACAGATAACATGTACAAGTGATTCATTCTGAAAGTTAACATGAAATGCTGACAACTAATTTTATCTCTAGAAGCTGACACATTTTCAGTTGAAACAGGATGTTCAAGAAAAAAGGAAAGAAGAAAAAAAGGATTCACCACGTGTGTTAAAATACTGTGCACATTAGATAATTATTTCTGTGGTTTGAGTTTTCATGTTGATGCATGTTTAAATTAATTTCGAAAATTGTATGAATATTTGCTTTAATCAAATAAAATGTTAGTTTCATCAACTCGATCTCTAGATACAGAGAAAAAATAGACTAAATTTAATGAATGTGACAGGATGTTGAAAGTATTAAGGATATTTTAATGGAAGGCCCAAAACATTTACTTAAACAAATACTTTGCTTGAGCAAACCAGAAAAGAAAGTGGGCAGAATGCCAGATAGTTAAAGTAGTTAAAGAAGAAACAGAATTAGTAACAGATATTTTCTTCTGTATTATGAAGTACCTCCAAGTGTAACGGATAGTATGGAATGAGACAGGACTTGGTTCGATCCTTTGTTTGTTGTTTGGGTTTTGAGATCTGGGCATTGCACTCAAAAATGAATGCAAACTTGCAGTTGATTAGTAAGTAAAATTTTATTTATATAGCACTTTTAAAGCCTCAACACACCAAGTGATTTACACAATATAATAACACAATCATTAAGAGTACATTAATGAAAAACTATACAAAATATATGAACATGCAAAATGTAATCTAAATATAAAATATCAAACCCCCAAAAAACATAAAGACATCACAAAACACTTAAAGCACGTCTATACCAATAAGTTTAACACACATTCAGCAGATCTAATATCCACTGGCAAACTATTCCACAACTTTTGAGCCCTTACTGCAAATGCTCTGTCTCCTTTAGCTTTGTATTTGGAACAGCCAGCAATTTGTTAAAAGTAGATATAAGACATCTCAGCTAAATACATAGGCTCCAGACCATTTAATGCTTTGTATGTCAACAATAAAATCTTAAAATCAATCCTAAAATGATCAGATAGCCAATGTAAAGAAGCTAAAACAGGTGTTTTATGATTAAATAACTTTGTTGATGTCAGTAGTCTGACTGCAGCATTCTGTAGTAATTGTAAACGTGATAAAATGCGATGATTTAAAGAAGAAATCGAGGCATTCTCTGAAACAGAGAAGCTTATTCATGCTTTTATTTCATTGTGCCTCGTGCACAATGAAATAAAAGCATGAATCAGCTTCTCTGTTTCATTAAAACTCAAAAACTACCTAACCTTGGAAATATTTTTGAACTGATAATAACAAGACTGAAACACACTTTAAAAAATAAATCCTTAAAATAATGGTAGCTCATTACCCGGACATTATCCAGTAATTTTAAAGACATTTCCATTAACCTTAAAACACAACGCAATGAAGCTCAAATTTCTAAATACAGGTAAAACACCTGTAAAAAAAATATACAGAGAAATCCGTTAAATTAATACAGTATATTGTGCCCTATTTTTACTGATTTTGTTTAGAATGCAACTTTTTAACATGATATTGAAAGTTAAGACTGGTATCAAGCAGGTGGTACCTGCTTAATATTCGGAAAAACCTTATTAAGAACTTGCTCAATCTGATTTTTACTTGAGCTCTGACCAGTTATCACAACTCCGTTTAATCAGTGTTAATCAGTGTAAGAAAGGGGCGGGGTTTGAGCGTGAGAAATGATTTGAGAAATCTGTCATGAGAGAAGTCTACTGTTTCAACCAAAGATCAAAATCAATAGGCCTAGCGTGAATTTTCATTTCATGCCGACATTTAAGAATAGAAATGGAAAAAGTATCAGGCATGTTAATGATAACACAACATTTTTTTATTCAGATCAGTGTGCGCCAATCATGCACAATAACAGTAAGAAAGTACATTAGGAAAGAAATAGGGTTAATTCTGAATTCATGTTGACTTTATTTCTTAGAAAAACAGTCAATATTGGTAATGATTGACTTTCAGATGGCAGCCATCAAAGTCACAGAGTCTGTGTGCCAGAGCTTGTCTGTAAATTTGGACTGTGCCAAAACATCAGGGGTCCGAGGTGAAACCCAAAACCAACCCGCATACAGTACACACTCCCACAGCACAGAGTAAACACTCAGCGCCTCCTCACGCTGCATCCTTCTCTCTGCAGAGATCGTGGTTTTTACGAGTAACAGAACACAGGAGAGGCGGGACGCCCATGCCGTTCCTCTCAAATGGAGGCACTTGATGCCCACTGCATGTTCCCTTGGCAACTACAAGCAAACTCCGCCCAAACGACACCCTCCCGATACTGATTACTGGATGGCGATCACACAGCCATCCCCGCATATCAAACCAATATCAAATATAGTCTTGTGCTTTGTGTAATATTTCTGTACGCTGTTTGTTTACATGAATATCCGTTTCAATCTCTTCAAAGCCATGAAGATGTAAAAAAAAAAAAATCTGATATATGAAAAAAATATTGTATATATGATGCTGGATGCAGAACATATCTAGTGAATCTATATCATGCAACACGTGAGTCTTTAAGTAGGATATATGAAAGCTGTTATTGTTTGTATATAGTGGAGATGAGCCGTGCTGTTCGTAGTATGCGTACACAGAACCCTTCCTTTGTCATTGTGTTGTGGTAACACAAGAAAATATCATATAGATCACAGTGTTAATTGATATTGTACATAGGTTCAAAATATGACAGTTGTTTTTGTTTCATTTTGAAGTTACTGTGTCAGAGCTGGTAATATTTAGTATATGAAACTACTCGACTGTATGTACTATACGTGCGTACTAGTGTTTGAGAGGTCAGCATTTTGAGAACAACCTTGAGTTAGTTCTACTACATGAGAGTCTGTTGGTGTGTGCGTGTCTGTTTGAGTGAGTGACAGTGCATCAACGAATAAGGCTACAGATCAGCTTTAGAGTGAACTAGTTTGTGTGGCTGTAATTATCTGTGTAAGTATAGTGTGTGTAGATATTGTTTTTGAAATGACTATTCATGAATATGTTGTTTTATGTATTTATTTTGCCTGCCCATTCATTTATATGGTTTATGTGACCAGTGTTCAATGTCCAGAGCTCTTTGATCTGTTATGACTATTGGAGATGTATGACCAGATGCAAAAATGTGTTACTGCAATAAAAAAATAACAGGCTCCCAGTTTTTTGTTATGCATAGTTCCTATAATAAAAGCTATAAATTATGCACAATTACATGCAACTAACCCTAACCCAAACCAAACTCTAATTCTCACCCTATAGTAAGTACAAGTAGATACTTAATGTTACCCAGTACTTAAATGTATAATTACAGTGTAACAAAGACAGCTTAAAATAAAGTGTAACCGTGATTTTATAGTGTTATTAGTACTAATTTGATTATACATTTAAATATTAAGTTAATACATTATTATTTATGTATTAAAATATTCTTGCTCTAAAGGTAATGCTAAAACAAAACCAAGATATAAACAGAAAGCACATTTCCTTTTATTTTCTCTAAATAACTATTGTTTTTTTAATTAATTTTTTTATTGAGAATACATCATTTTGGAATAGACAACATAACATCTGGAATCAAATGTTTTAAAACAACCAAATAATGGTAGAAATACTGGAAACATTTTAGTGTATACCTTGGCCTTTGAATGCTGTGTTGGACAATGGAGGACTTTCGAGTCATAAAGGATGAGAACCACTAATATATTGTACAACAGTCAGTTCCAGTCCTCGAATTTGATTCCAACAGCAATGGGACTTCACACTTTGTATTAATCAATGACACCAGTAGGTTGCAACAAATCACTTCATGTGTGAGTGAATGAATCATTCAATCACCCGACTTAAAACACTGATTCCTAAAGCAACAAAAGTATGCTCATAAAAGAGTCACTGAATCATTCACTCAACCATCACAGTTTCATTCACAAATTAAACATCCAACACTACTAATGTTTCTCAATATTAACTTGTTTATTGCCAAAGCAAAAAAGTGATTTTATTAAATTAATCTTAGATCTTAAGTTTTTATCTATCTTTGTATTTTTTATATTAATCACAAATCTGTCAGCATAATAAATGTGATGAGCTTCTCCGTTAACCTACTTAGGTGTTTGTTCTCAGTTTTATCCAGCAGGTGGCAGCAGAGTCCATTCTAGTGAAACTGGGATTATAGCATGTAAAATACTCCCTTAGATTACTAATATACAATCTCTCTGCTTTATATTTTGCTATAGCTGTCATTTTAGAAAAAAAAGAACATTTGTTTAAAATGACAGTTACATGTTGATGTAGTATTGATTTAGAAATTGAAAATAAATAACCCATAAGTCTCTCTCTACTATGTTTTTCATAAAGATTTATGAAAGATCTAATTATGTAACTCGCATTACTTGGAATACGTTACACCCAACACTGGTTTTGAGTGATAACAAAATACAGGTAATTATTTTAGATTTCTATAGCTGGTATAAGATGTACCTCTGTGGTTTAAATCTTGAATGTTCTTTAGTGTTAACCACATGCAAACCTTGCGTAATTAAAGAGGCTGAGATTAGGAGTTAAGCATTGAGCATGTGAGAACAAGACCAAAGACACATGCACAGACGCACACAGGTGAATCACTGTATTCCTGACATACAAATCTCTTGTTTTTTTTGAGTTTGAAGGTCTTTGAACCTCCATCAGAGTTTCACAATGAAGTGTGAACTCATTATCTAACTGATCAACAGATATGATAGCAATATGAGGACATACATTCAGCTTTATAAGCATGAGCAGTTACAAAAAAGGAGTGAGGTGCAAAAGGAAGATTATAACGTCCATTATAACGATCTGCTTTCAAAAACATGGCATGTCTAAAGCAGCAGAATGAACAAGTAAAACAAACATGTCTACTGTTACTGTGAAAGATTTGCAGCTGTCCATGTACAAGAGATTCATTTTTCAACAGAAGTGGGAGAAAGTGTCCTGAAAGGCTGTCCTTGATTTGATGTTTGCTTCAGCAGTTCTATTTCACTTCAAGTACAAATGTGGGTGGATTTCAACACTGATAGATATATGAATATGTCAATTAATTATTCTCAGCTTTTCATGGCAGCGCTGTAAATCCGTCTGCTCATCCGGGTTACTGCACCCAGCATTACTTTCAAGCTTCTTGTATCACACTCTTTAGTTTCATACAAACGTAGATGCCATCTTTAGTGTCAGTTTATTGATTATAACATGTAAATGACCTCAGAAGACTTAAACTGTTTAGTAAGTTTTAATGGATAGCAGAAGGCAAGCTTTAAGATAATATGCAGGCATAATTATAAAAATAAAAAGTTAAAAAAGCCTAAATGTATTCACTTTATTGAGTTGAGTTTATTTTGACCGCCTGACATTACATAACGTCACTTGAACTCAAAATGAAATTTGATTGAAAAATTTCCATAATTTGGATTTTAATTTCTCACTGCTAAGGAGAGCATGCTGTCATAATTTCTTTGCAGATATCAATGTTAATGGAAATCATATTTTTGACATGAAGAAATGGAAATAGTCTTGTTATAATAGCATAACAGCTGAATTATAGATGACTTTCCAACACACACACACACACACACACACACACGCCCTCTTCAGAAGAGTGTCTCACACTTTTATGTGCCTGTGCCCTTGCCCTGCGGTGATGACTTTGATATGTGCTTTTATGGGATCAGTGGGAATAGGATTTCGCATGGCTATTATGACAGAGACCTCCCCATTTCTCTGATCTGCACTCCAGTCCTCTTCCTTTGCATAATCCCCACATGTTCTACTTCAGTCTTCATTTCCCTGCTGGTGGGAGGCCCAAAACATGGAGAATGTTGTCTTCAGCACCCAGTTCACCTGATCAGATCAAATTGATGCACTTCATTGTAACTCATCAGTTGTTCACCTTATGTTTGTCCATACAGTTATAAATGAGATAAATCTGTAATCTACTTCTCTTGAAGATTTGGTAATGACTTGCCTGAGCTTTGTGATGCAATCACTCATCAGTGGATGCAACCACAGTTTGGGCGAATGCTAATCATATTTTTTAGGCCTTGTTGGGTTTTCATTGACGTCCAATGAGGCTTTACCCTAAAATCATTTGTAAATGTCATGTTATTTTATTTCCGAATCATGTTTTGCAGAACAGGTGACCAAGTAGAAAGCAGTGTGTGGTGAACCTGTGTACTATAAACTTCAGACAGCTGAGTGGCTGTCTCATCTACAGAATGGAGAGGATTTCAGATATACATTACAGATCCTGCTGTGCAGAATTGCTCATTTTGTATTTACTATAAATTGAATCAGTGATGCCTTGTTGTTCCTTCACAGTATGAGGCACGAAGTCACTCTCCAAAACTTTCATCCTCTCGGCTCCTTTCTGATAGAATGAGCTGCCAACCTCCACTTGATTGGCTGAGACAATCACATCTTTCAAGAAGTGGCTGACACACCTTATCTCCAAGCACTTAAATTTGTCATGTGACTGAAGTTGCAATAGTCATTTCATCCCTATTGTGATGTACATCCAAGTTAAACAGCTTCTCGAACAAGAAAAATGAAGGGTGGGACTTGATTTGGTCCATTGATTGGATCATTGGATTGTTGCGTTGTTTTGCTATTGCTGTGATGTCATTTGTGTGACATCTTGCCCCACCTTCGTGCCAGGGAACACATCATCAGAGAAGAGACGTCGCTGCAAGAGGGAGGGGAAGTTATTTGGATTAAAGATTATGAGAGCTCATTCATTTAAAAAAAAAAATAAATAAATAAAAAAAGATATGCACTGACAAATAATTTATAATAAATACTGTAATTTTCCATAAAAAAAAAAACGTACACTTAAAAGGCTAGTTCACCCAAAAATGAAATTTCTGTCATTAATTACTCACCCTCATGTCGTTCCACACCCGCAAGAACTTCATTCATCTTCGGAACAAAAATTAAGATATTTTTGATGAAATCAGAGAGGTGTATGACTCGTCCATTTTAACCACCACTTTCAAGGTCTAGAAAGGTAGTAAAGACCTCGTTAAAGAAGTAGACATGACTGCAGTGGTTCAACCTTAATTTTATAAAGCAACAAAAAAACTTTTTGTGTGCAAAAACAAAACAAAAATAACTCAAGAGCCATCATATACAGCACAAAGCACATTTGCAGCAGTACTTCAAATTCACACGACACAGTTCAGATTCACTGAATGACATTAGATTCACCTTCAGATAAAGAGCAATCATTCTTCAGACAGAACAAAGCAACCAGTTCAAGAGAGTATTAGGAGTCTCTTTTTAAATAAAGTACTCACTGACCTTATTAGGTTTTCATTGTAATATGACTGCAAAGAGACAATTCATATCTCTGAATGTGAATAGTCTGTATCCTGGTGAGTTTTCAGCATAATGAAGTTCCACTGCCACATTTTCAAAACCAGCAGGGAAAATAAAGTTCTGATTGAAATAAAGCACTGCTGAGCATGTGGTGGTCCCTCCCCCGCTGTGAATTAATGTACAAACCGATACCCCACAGCCCAATTCACTAAGAGCTCTGTGCCGTTCCTCTACATTGGCTCACAGTGAGCATTATTAAAGGAGAGACTCACAGAGAAGGGAATGGTCAGCCGGCTCACTGTAGTGAGAGTAAATCAGCCATGAAAGACTGTGTCCCCAAAGATTCATTAAAGCTATGGGTTTCAAATAAAGTCTATACAGTAGCAAATCCACTGCGACTGGTACTCCAAAAGCAGGACTAACTATGTGACAATTCAGAGAGAAATTGTGGGAGAGATGTATTGTTTATTCTGCCATTGATTTATGGTACCTGTTGTCATTCATATGGCATGTAATAAAACTAACTATGCTATAGTGTCCATATAGAACTGTCTCGGCATTGTTTACACCACACAGACAATTATTTGTTGGACTAAATGTTTGAAATATTAAAATGTCTTAAGAAAAAAATCAATAATCATAAAGTAGTAAGCAAAAATCAGCCATTTTTAAAACTATAGATACTTGAAAAACTTTTTTCAAGAATTTCCTCTTTTCTATATCTATCTATCTATCTATCTATCTATATACATATATATATATATATATAAAAATAAAGAGCTTAAATACATGGGAAGACATAATGGTTGACAGGTGAACGTAATCAATAACCAAGGGAACAAACTAGAGAACACAGACAGGCAAACAGGGAAACCAAAACACCATGATAATAAAAACAGAACATACAGTTACAGTATGAATGTGAGAAAAATATTTACACCTCCTTTAAATGGCTGAAAACCAATCCCAATCCACGAGCAACCACATTACTATTACACACAGCATCGCTCTGCAGTCTCTCAGTGTATAAGCAGTTGCCCTCCATCTTAACCCTTTCTCTCCTTGTCCTAGTTCAAATGGAGATGACACCATTTCAGAACACCTGTGCAAATGCCAAATGAGACCGAAAACAATTAACCACAATAACACAGCCTTGTTGTTTTTGTTTGTATCTGCAGTTCCCTGATGACTGCTGAACTTTCTTAAGGTTGCTCAGTTTGAAAAAAATGCCATTTCATAAAAAGGTGAAAACACTTAATATATGTAATTATTTTCAAAGAAATAAATTTGGCTTAATATTTTACTATTACTACAATAAGTATTAAGCCGTAAGCAGCAATTTTGAATAAATTTATAATACATAATTACAACAAAAAGCCAGACATTGAAAAAACTGTTGATTTTTTTACCCCTCTCACCATATGAAAATTTATTTTAATTCAGATATCATAAAACATGTTCATCATCGAGAATTCATTTACTATACATGTATTCGGCCTGTTTTTGAATACTTATACAAACTATATTTTTTATTCCCACAAAAAATAGGTTCACATCTTGATCTACACAGTACCGGTGTTCAAGTCAAATGTTTCTGTTTTGATCACCGAACAGAAAATATAAATATCTGTAAAAAAAAAAAAAAAAAGTTATCATTATTGGAGATACCTATACAGCAAAAGAGGCAAGGTCACAATGATTCAATGTCCTCGAGATGTCTGAGGGCACTGGCAGCCACACAGCTGTCTCAGGAAGTACTTTCACACACAGGGTCATCCATCTCACATAGGGTTAACAGGTTTAAGCTGTTGTGAACCTGTAGAGAGCAGCATTTGATATAATCACATACTTCTATACCATCAGCTCTTCCTTACAGTAAAGGGGGCGGAGCGATTATAGTAAAGCTCGTGCATTTTCCTGTCATGGCAGCCGAAACATAATCGTTTTCACTCACAGCCAAACAAATTATGTACTAACTGCTTCTAAGTGGACATATTCCGAATGTAAGGTATTATTTGAACTAGTTCTCAGCGGTTTGCAAGCGTATCGCAACGCGCTGAACAGCGATTCGCGACGAAGACCGGTCGTTAAGGAGCCTGCTGGGACTTCAGTGTACCACTTCGCATTTTGGAAGCAGGCTGTCTTTATTCATAAGGAAGTGGGTGAGTAATTGTCCTACTGTCCTCTGGTCAGCTGTCGTGTTGATCTTCTCACTTCAGAGGTGTCCACTTATGGTGCGCGCGAAAGCGCAGAGCTGTAAAACATCCGCGTCGTCGTGGCGCGGCTGCGCATGCCTTAAAGCTCTGCACTGTGCACGCGGCATAAGACACACCGAGTGTGTGCTACTTACAAAGTTCGGTTTAGCACATACAGAAACTGACTAGTTAACTAGTTCCGGTGTTGTGCCGAATTTCGACACCCTGCCAGATTATTACCCCCTTAGTGTTGGTAGGTTTAGGATTAGGGATGGGGTAAAGATTAGGCAATCCAGGTAACGACTTCAACGTGGGGGGTAATAATTTGGCAGAGGGTCGAAATTTGGCGCAACACCTGTTCTTGTGGCTTGAAAACAGAGACGTGAATTGTGTATAACCACTTTAAAATGTAGCTACGGTTAATTGCGCTCTGGTCAGCGAGTGGTTCACCACCCAAGTGTCATGAAGAAACATTTACTTCATTCATGAGAGATCATGCAGTGTGAGGTTTATTTTGTGTTTATGTCCATCTGAATGCACCACGCCCCAAATACAATAAATATAAGCTATGGAAATGTTAAATTGATTTGAAATGGGTTTATTAATTCAAGAGATTTTCAAACTTTTAGATGCAAACGACCCTTAAATATGACCATCCTCCTGAAGTTTAAAAATGCATCCATACAGTTTCTTGTATAAAGACCAAATTTATATTGTGAAAAGTTATCATTATGAATATGTCTAAAATATTATTTGGAAAATATTTTTTTTTTATGGCTGCATGGGCAGCCATCAGTATTCAGAAATATTTGACGCTGCAGCGACTGACGAATCAGGATGAAGCAGTGGTGCATGTTGAATGACTTGTCCTTGGCTTTACTAATATTATTTGGTTATGTATGTGGACTTTTTACATTCCGATGAGTTTTGGCAGTTTATTTGTGGGTGGCGAGGAAATGATCATTTCACTTTGAAAAGTGTCAGAACTGTCAGTTCAATATGCAACAATATACTCCACAGCAGATGCTGTTTCCACAAACTCAGAACTGGAATCTAAATTACGAATTACTAACTTGTAGGCGATTGTTGCTAAGCTTCAACTGGCCTGTAATCGATTGATCTGTTGTTTAATCTAATCGCAGTTATCACAATAATAATACTAATCTCCACTTATGACAATAATAATAATAATAAAATATTATATCGCTTTAATAATCAGGTGGACAAGGTTAAGGCCTCTCGAACAAGAAAAAATGTAGGGCGGGACTTGATTTTGTCCATCGGGAAATGATTGGATGCGCCAGTTACACGTCATCAAAGGGGAAGTTATTTTGATCAATGATGACGAAGAATCATGAATTAAAAACTAAAGTGCACCAAAAAGAAAAAAACATGTGTGAATATTTTCATATTTATAGCTATTAACCATTCTACTCCTAATATTTGTTTACAAAAGCATTGTAGGAAATCCCGAGTAAAATGTGAATAAATGGAGACTTCTTCGTCATGTCGAAATTATTTGTGACTATTAATCTTCAGCCTAAATGTGATTATTGTATGCTCTTATTCAAAGGCATTGAATAAGAGCATACGAGCTTGGTCATGAGGGGCTAAATAATTCAGTGCACGATGGGAACGCGCGTCCTTAAAGAACCCAGACTGTGGAACATATGCGATAAACAGTATGTCAGCTCCAGTCTTCCTCAGGTTTCTGCCTCAGACTCCGAGGGCTCGATATATATGAGTAGGGAGGCACACTTCGGCGCGTCTCTCGGGCCGATGTGACCTGGGACGCCGTGTCCTGCATTTGGGGGTGAATCGGCGCTGTGCTCTAGTAAGAATGAGAGTTAAATAGTTCAGTTGCATAACAGCGCAGCTGACGTCTCAATCTGCATTCATTATATATTGACGTCAGAGCCGCTGCCGCGGGAGCGCGCAGCAGGTCATATGAGGGAACTGCCTGCTTCACGGTCTTGTACGGTCTGAACACAATGTACGGATGAGTTACTCGTCCATGTTTTAAACAGTCGTTAAAGCTTACGATACAAAATAATACAATGTTTGTGTTCTATTTTCAGTACTTTATTCTTAGTGCTCTATTTGCAGCGTGTTTCTGAGTAAAGTTCTTTACGTGCCTGAAGCATGTAGGAACTGGATCACACCAATAGCAACAGATGATGCCTAACGCTGTCACGTCAGGTGTTTAATTGTCTGAAAACATGGTTTCATATATCGCAAGTTTTGTTTTTAATAGAGGATGTTTTGGAAAATGTTGGTAACCAAATTACTTACATTAAACGGACCAAAAAAAAAAAAAAACAGCAGAAAGAAAGTCACTTTAAAATACATAGGATCACAAATGTTGCTAATTTGTTAGTCAGATTTTTTTAAATCATTTGTTTGCATGCTTCAGTTTTTTTTTAGCTTATGATTGCATGTATGGAACACCACTTATATTAGTTAAACTCCTGAATTTTAGTCAATTCAGTGTATATGTGAGTACATTGCATTGCATTTCCCATCAAAGCTCTTCCCAATCAAAAAACAAAGAAACATGCACTTCATTTTGTCATACGTCGACCAGAATGTTTTAGGAGTACCCGGATGACAAAAATCAAAGCAAAAACAATACCCATGATAGAGTTGGTAATTGCATATTTTTGTTCAGAAGAAATCTGATAAGACCCAAAACACCATCGATTACCACAGGCTTTGTGGTACACTATGAACACTAATATCTAGTGAGTGTCTCTTTCTAAACCCCAGCGGTCTGAGTTAATGAACAGTTGAATCAGCAAATCTTAATTATTATATTAACATATTATTATTATTAATAAACTCTTTTAAATGTCTAACAGCATTAAACACTAGCAGGTCTTCCCTTCACTAAAAGTAAAAAACATAAAATTACACTTACTTTTTTCAACATTTACTGTCCTTATCCAGTCCTATGCAAAGCATGCTGGTAGCTAGAAATCCACTACCCAATATCCAAAGTTATCAAGGCAATTTCGTTAAATTACATTAAGCAACTTAATTAAAAGAAAATCCATTAACATAGAAACTTGAGTTTAAAGTACACAATATTAAGTTAATGTAATGATCAACATTATTATGTCAACTGAAATCAATAAATTAGAATTTTTAGCTTTTAACCATGCTTTTATTTAAGTTGCAGTAACAGGTCCCCTGAATTACTTTTTAGAGCAGCTCAAATCTAAGTTAATCTATAAATCTAAATCAATAAGTTACAGAATGATTTCCCATAATCCACCTCAGACATTTAATAATAAACAATGGCTGACTTATTTCTTTCCTTGAGGTAATTTTTGAAAAGCAGAAAAAGTGGCAGTGGTGTAAAGACTGAGTATGCAGTAGTGTTGTCAAAAGTACCAACTTCAATACCAAGTACTGAAATTTTAAAAATGTGACGCTTTGAGCGCTGTTAAGCAGATTCATAAACAGCTCTGATTGGCCATTGTGCTCTCAACACAATCTGTGATTAGCTATAATGCTCCACACACAGGAGCGTTTGAAAGCACGCGGAAGTGTTTGAATTTGAAAGTGTTTTGAAAGCAGGTGTGTATCAGCGGACCGGTGTGTATCCGTGTAAGCGCTCTGTGAAGAGCTTCATTGCTGTCTATTTACAACATGTTTTTGAAGTGTTGATCATTGCAGCCAATCACAGACGTATCCAATGAGCGCGTCAACACAATTGGCAATCAGAGGTGTTCACTAATCTGCTCAACAGCGCCCAAAGCGTCACATTTTTAAAATTAAAGTACTGACTTGGTACCGAAATCGGTACTTTTCACAACACTATGCGGGGTATGCACGTGCAAAAGGGCCCTGGCGGATTTGGGGCCTGCAGCATGCACCCTTCGCCTTCCTCTCTTGTATGTTTTATATAACTGTTCTTGGAAATGTATGATTTATTCGATCCCAACAGGTACTGTGGCTCACTTGTTGACTGTTAACATCTGTGTTGGTAAAGCAGAAGCGAGTTTGACTGTTACTGGAGGAAGGAAGTTGCAAACAGAATTTTGTGTTCAAATGGCACAAAACAACACCATTTGTGTTTGTGCTTCTTTGTAGGGCTGCCACCAAGACTATTTTTATATATTAATCTATCGACTAATTTTCCACCAAAAATCACCAATTTTTCTTAAGAACATTTTATTTAACTTTCAACTTTGGCATTCAGGACAGTAAGAGCTGCAACCAATTGTGGTGAGCAGTCCTTCTTTTGCAGGAATTCAGTCACATGGCTTTGCCTACAACTGAGAGAAAAATAAATACAACTAAATTATACAGGCCTAAATGTAAACATTCAGAGTGGAAAAAACATGCCTTTCTCCTTCTTTCCAAAGCGCTTGCACTCCCTTTGGCATCTGTCGTTGCTATGCAACCATGAACTGCGCTCTCCACAATGACTACGAAGTATCAGCAAAGGATTAATTGATTTCTAGCCCGTGCATTAGCTTTACTACTAGATGATCAGCTGTTCGGCTGAGCTTACGATGTTGTAACGGAGAGGCCGAAGCTGATTGGTTGATTCTTGAGGCGTTCTGAAAAGTTGAGATGTTTTCATCTCGCCATGGCATAGGCGCGCCTGGATAAAAGGAGCGCACCCGCACCGCATACGCTTATATTATGAGCGCCCCTGCCGTGCCCCTACATTTGAAATGAGGAACTTTTAATTTAATGGACAAAAACACTTATGGTGGCTGTGGCTTTGCCTTTTCTGGCGGCCCATCATCCAGAATAGCCCCTAACGTTATATTCCTCTTCAGATGTTCATGCATCGAGCTTTTGCTGCTGTGGTATGCCAACAAAACCAGAGAGCACAAACCACATTTTTATGTTCAGCTAATCTGAAGTACTCCCTTACTTTAGACCCCTTCGGCCTTTGAAAACTTTTGCTTACAAACTCGTTCGACACGCAATCGACTCCACTTCACCCGCCATCCTTGGAAACTTTGACGTGATGCGTGTAATGTTAGCACACTAGTGGTGTGGAGGAAACGGTAGTTATTTTAGTCAGTGTGAAAATGAAATTTAAAAGATAAAATAATTAAAACGATCAGTCGATTAAAAATATTGACGTTGACTAATTATCAGTGTCGACGCAGTCGATTATATCGACCAATCGCGACAGGCCTACTTCTTTGTTTCTTGTACCGCTGATATTTTACATTGATCTTTACCACTCATGCCTGTTCATTAATAATGTTTTATATGCCATGTGCCAATGTATTCGTTGACATTTGCAATTATTGTAATGTATCATGCAGGTGGATCATTTAAATATGTTTGGACTTATGTGTATAATGAGCCAATGTAGAAGTTACCACTCACTTTCCCCTCTGGACTGTATAGCTAAGCAACCAACAATAAAAGTGTGTGTGAGAGAGAGAGAGAGAGAGAGAGAGAGAGAGTTTATTTTAAAGAATAAGTATATTTTAATATTGGATATTTAACTGTTTGCTAGTTTTATAAAGATTTATATATCATGTTATAATACTAACTTAAAGGAGAAATTATAGATTATGGCTGAGTTTATAGCCTTTAAGAGCAATATCTCTTAAAGATCACTGTTTCTTTAAGAGCGCATGTTGTGAGTGGCTGTCATATGTAATTGTAGCAGAGCTTTGTGCGTCCTGGTGAATCCCTAGATGAGTCTGTTGTGATTGTAAAGTCTATAGTTCTATTGTATTTCATATCAAGTCTTTGGAGGGAACAGGGAATGTGGAGTCCAGACTCTAGACAGGATGTAGTAGTTTGGCAGCTTGTTTAGTGATGTGAAGTATTTTGGCATAAATGCTCCCTAAACATTTTCCAGATGGAAGAAGTGTGATGGATGATGGCAACAAAGCTGGCCCCACTGAACTGGACCATTTGCACACCTTTTGCAGGGTTTGAGGTTGTTGAAACTGCAAATTCTAGATCTTAGTTACCTGTTGTTGGTGAGAGTATATTAAGTTACACTACCATACAAAAGTTTGGGGTCAGTTAGGTTTAAAAAAAAAAAAAAAAGACAGAAAGAAAATAAATGAATACATTTATGAAGCAAGAACACATTAAATTGATCAAAGCTGGCAGTAAATACATTTATAATGATACAAACTTTCTGTTTAAAAATAAATGCTGTTTAGCTTTGTGTTGTTCCAAGCCTGCAGTTTCTTTCTTCTGTTGAACACAAAATAATATATTAAAGAATGCTGGTAACCAGACATTGACGTTAGCCATTTACTTCCATGGTTTTTTTTTCCTGCTTTGAAAGTCAGTGGCTTCCATCAAATGTTTGATTACTGACATTCTTGTGTTCAACAGAAGAAAGAAACTCATACAGGTTTGAAACAACAAGGGTGAGTAAATGATGACAAAATTTTTGGGTGAAATAACCCTTTAAGTGTGACTAATAACAAACATTCGCTATTGACTGTTCAGGCAACCATGATAAATTGGTCATTTGCTGTGAGCCACATCTGAGGGCTCAAATCACTGTTCTCGACTCCTCTGCTCTTTCTTTTATCCCCTTTGGCTTGAAAAGCCTCTCAGATGGCATGATCAGAACATATGCCTGATGTAGAGAAAAGCATCATATGTCATGATTTCACTGGACACAGATGGCGTTGAAATATCATCAGTATCAGACAGTACTGAAAGTCTGTCAACAGATGATATAATTTTCCATGTTTACTTCATATCTGTTTCTTTGTGCAGAGTACATTCGGTTGACGCATAAACACAAACTCCACTTTTCCTGGAAAGGCTGTCCCAGAATGCTTTGCTATGTTGAATGCACGGTGCTGTGAGCCATAAGCGTATGAAGTTTCAGTGAATGTATAGAGTGGCAGCTTGTGTAAAGAGCGGCACAGGTGCAGTGGAAATGTCCCCAGGGTCAGACCGTGACCCCTGCGTCTCCCCAAAAAGCATTTCACATTACACCGATAGCACTGTAACCAGAAGATCGAAGCAGATCGTGTTTCACTGGCCTCCCTCTGCCCCCTCATTCACCTCATTCAGACCGTTGATCCTGCGAGACTGTGAGCGAGTCGGCGTGTAAATGTGAAAGAGGATGATCGCGTGTGTATATTCCAGCAGGGTGATTTATGTGTTTGTCACGTTTGTCATGCCCTCACCTCCCTGTTTTCCCTCACAACTATGTGTTTGTCTTTCTGCTGTAGTGTGACATGTCTGTTAAGTTGGCAACATAACTATGTGCCCTGACAGTTATGATAGTGCCACACCTTGAGCTTCACGGAGACAAAGTGAAGCCTTATAGTGATTAGTGCAAACACGTATAGAAACGCATGGGATGCTTATTCATCTCCTATTGTTTGAGTAAACTGCCATTCGACCTCTGCTACTATATGTGGACTAATCGGTGTCATGTACCAACAGAGTGCCACTTTCAGTAGTTTTCACTGAAGGACTGTGGCATTAAATGGTATCGAAGCACTAACCTAATAGGACACTAACATACTGCTGTTACCTTCGCTACAGTATATA